>JAMKCH010044043.1:0-12639 GCA_023653785.1 Ophioderma brevispina | reverse complement strand
ACTTAATAATTTTACTTACTTGATATATTTATGTTATAAAGACTTTTACATTTTGCACTTTCCCCGTTTACACGGTGAATGTTTGACAGAGGCGTGCGCATTTGAACTGTTTTTGCTCGGGGGGATATACTTACTTGGATCTGGAAAAAATTGGACTGGTTTATAACAAAATTAACATATTAGAGCATCATTAGAGGACTTGTTTATAAGATTTAAACCCAGTTTCAAATTTTGCACTCTATGTCACACATTGGCCCCCAAATAAATGGAAACACCCATATTTCTACGGAAGTGGCCAGGTTGCGGTCGGCTTGTCAATCTCTAATAAGCGTGTGTGGCACGCGCCGCTGAGCCTCTCGCTCGGTAGGCTTTGTGCCCGATCCCCGCGGGGGTCTTTTATTCTCACGCAATAAAGGGATTCTCAGCTCCGTATAGGCACTTCAACGGCCGCCCGCGGCGGGTTTTGTTGCCTTTATGTTGAATGCCAGGTGCAACCTCTCTCAATCTCTCTGCATGGGGATGGATTGATTGGGTTGGATAATGAGTCTTGTTGATGTAACAAATTTGCTGTCTTTAGGCAGATGCAGAATGCCCATTGAAATATATCCAAAAAATATATATTCATTTCGATCACCGTATGACGACACCCCCCAAGTGACGTCATACCCACATCCTTCTTCCTCTTTCGTCTTACCCTCGACAAGATAAACATCCTGCAGGGGGCGGGACGGGCAGGGAATCAACATCGGAGAAGGTAAGCAAGAATTCCTTACGAGTCATTAGAAAAACACTGTATTTCTTAATATCTCCACAAGCTTGTACCACCAATCCTTTATCTTCAAAGGTATATTTCCTGCAAACAACTCCCCACATTCCCTAAACTTTACCCATCAATAACCTCACTCTACTAGCTGTCACCACCCCCAACTAACCGTGTCCCCTAGGTATGTGAACTCCTGCACCGACTCCACCCTCATCACACAACAGTTGACTCCTGTTTCACCATCCCTCCAGGTCCCTGGGCTCGCATCTTCCACACATCAAATCTCTTGCCAAGCTTGGGATCACTCTCTTCTCATTTGTGCATCTCCCTTGGATCAATTTCCCTATTTCCACACCAACACTGAATTTGCTTTTACCCTCTTCCCACCACTGCCCACCATGGGTCTACCTTACTCAATACCCCCCACCTCCCTCTCCACTTAACCATGGCTAATTAACATCAGATATTTTATTCAATAACCAATGAATTCAGCTTCCAACTACTTTAGCTCTAGTTCTCTTCAGTCCTACACTCTACCAGGTTGCTGATGGATCCAAGTTCCTTTGTGGCCAATCGGCAGGTAGAGTACTCATTAGGTTAAAATAGTGGAAAATTTTAAGTTAACCCAAGGAATCCAGTGGGACAATGGCAGCAATATGAAATTGAAATAGGCAAAATTAAGCTTAAAAAAACCAATTAAAGTAGAAGTTTTATTTTTCAAATTAAAGGGAAAAACTTCACATTAAAGGGATATCTGGAAAAGAACATTACTGAATCTAAGTACAGTGCTATGTGTTACAAGCCTTACGTGCAGTGTGATGTCATAAACCTGACGCAGCTTTAGCACACATCAAGATATGACGTCGTTGTGTACGCATGTAAAAACGCCATCGCTTTTAAGCCAGCGTCCGTGGTTACCGGTGCGACCATCAAATCTCGCGCTTGCGTCACTGCACGGAAGTAGGGAATGGAGTTTAGTGCTTTTTTGGGTTCAATTCAAACTACAATCACTTCACTTATTTGAACATTCCAGGATGTTTAAAATGAACATAATTTCTGATTTTGCTAAGAATAAGCATAATTCATAGCAGGTAATTTTCCACATGACTGCTATGCTACATACAGTGAGGTGTTAATCCATCGAACTTGTCAGATCAATATCTTAAACTTGCTATAGAAAACACAAGCAATGGTATGCCTGGTATGTGATTTGTTGACCATGACTGCTACATACAATTCAGGTGTTAATCCACCTAGCAACTAATCAGATCAATTCTATAAACAAAAGTCTTCTGTATAGGAAAACAAACAAAAGCAATGGTATGCGACTAGGGATGCTTCATACAGCTGAGGTATTAATCCACCTGTCAGACCTTATCTGTAAACATGTCTAGTAGAAAAACAATAAAAGCAATATATGCAAAATTACTTCATGGCTTTAAGATGCACATGGAATGGTGGCAGTGATGTCATTGCTGCCAGCAAGCAGTCATAAAAATTAGGCATTTCATCCTGGAATAATGTAAGCATCCTCTCTATTAGCAAACAAGGTGCAAAGGCAATTGTAGTATGAGTTAATCTGAAGGAGAGAGAGGAGGTACTGACATGGGGAAGTGGTACGGGTATGTGTGGCCCTTAAGACCTCCGTTTGAAGCATAATTCAGGTCTTAAAGCTCATACCCCATAGAGGTTAAGTATGTATTAGACTAATAGAGAATATATTGCCAGGAATTACAATATATTGAATTAATGTTTCAAATCATTCCAGAAGTTAACAAACTAGGAAAATCTAGGCCTTTTCCAACGCCAGTGAGCCTGCTAAAGTAAATATCGGGCAATTTGGGCGCATAGTGCGTGACGTCACTAAGGTAAATGGAGACAGCTGAAACCCTGATTGCACGCTACCACGCTGAATACACAGTGGTTGGCCAAATGTCAAGTCTTAAATTTCCGCTCTATTTTTTTATTTTAAGATGTCAGTACATTTATAGAAGATTCAGATTTTTCTGAGTTTGAAATGGGCCTGTGAGGCTGTGATTCATGGATTAACTGATGAGAGTGATGAAGGAGAATTTAAGGTGATGATGAGCCTCCCTTGGCCGGCGCCTACATCCCTCCGGCACGGTGCAACATCTTATTTTACCGTGGTAAAGCCCCGTACAGTTTGAGCCAATGCCACGGGAAGGTCAAAATATGGAGGTTGAGGATGCCCAAGCAACGGTAGCTATTAAACTACGAAGCAGTGGGGTAGCCAGAGGGGGGCAGCTACCCCCAATGTGCGGGAATATATGTGCCCCTGCTTTGCCCCCCTGAAAAATGAGTGATTTACATCGGCCATATACTTAATAACAATTTAAATATGCTGCCCCCCTGAAAATAATGTGCCCCCCCCCCCTTTGCCCCCCTGGAAAAAAAAAAGATGGCTCCTCCCACTGCTTCGAAGAACGCTTAGGGGAAATACAATTGGCAAATTTAACATTTTACTATTATATTAACTTAATATAGAGTACCGAATGTTAATTTTAGGAGCTCAAGTTAGGATTGGGAGCATTATTTATTCACACTGCACAAAGCAAAAACAAAATAGCCCGAAGCTGTGAAAGTGAGAATCGACTCCGTGCATCACGATCATATCACAAACGGTATGTTTGCCTGAACATAACACTAAATCAGTATGGTCTTGGACTAAGATCATGTTTTCTACTGAATCTAGATTCATTTATTGGACATGTTTATTATTTTGCTTGCACGAGATGCGGTCTGATTTGCATGCATAATGGGAGGTGTGAATACCAAGCACCCATCGGCCAAAAAATATGGCGCTTCGATAGGGAGAGGGATTGGGAATACTGACTTCAAAAGCTTTCAATTACTCGAAATGAATACAAATATTCTTCCAATATTGTTATTATGTCATGGTTTTTCTGTGTAATGTATTGGATTTCAATTTTCAAATGTTCACTCCAGACGATCGATCCTGCCACTTGCCCCATCTTTTATCCTCAAGATCGCCAACGTAAACTACTTACGTTACAGCAATTACAAAACAATAAGGGTGTACTTACAGTATGAAATTAAATCGGCGCGTCATGGTTATTTTTTGCCTTGTATGGCAAACCCTTTGAACTTTTAGACAAAATTGACCCTACTTATTTAAAAAAAAAATATACAGGAATGTTTTTTAACAAAAATACTATTATGCTTTGCTATAAACTTGATAATAATTCTGTGGAAAGGGCATCGCTCTATAATCATGCACATTGAACTATCTCTCTGCGGGGTTTCCTTGGCTGGTGACAACTTAACTGACGGTCATTTCCGTGTTGCCAGCGTATGGACCAAAAGAAAACGATTTTTCTGAGAATTAGGGATGCGTTGGCGCATTTGCGTTTTCGCCCCTAACTCCTCCAAAGGTTTGACGAAAACAGATGAAATTTGTATATACCGATCAGGAGGAGCTCATTAGCTTTTAATTTGAGCTAATTAATTGGTGCACCATTTGGTTTGTACTTAAGGCACCTTTTGCAAAAAAAAAAAAGTCCTCAGAAGTAATTTTGCCAAATTTCAGCTCCAGAGGCGCAAAAGTTAGTGAGGAGCAGGTTGTAACTTCCCCAAGCGCAACTATTCTGGATCACATAATCTGATAGCTAACTTAATTTCCAGTAACTTTGCAAGCGTTGAAAGAGTAGATCAGATCAGCTCCTAATTAGAACATTTCCTGCTAGCTTGACCAAATCCCACTAAATATTGAAACATTTTTTTATTATTGACAAGTTTAATCACCTGTTATTGTATAGAGCAAACTTTTCAAATAACAGTAAAGGCAATTGAAAGAGGTGGGCTCACTGAAAATCAACTGCAATAACTTGATTGATATTGTATGAGTGATTTAGTGCCAAGAGGGGCAGCCCACACCATTAGTTATATAGAAAAGCACAGGAGAATGTGCAACAGGTGCATGTTGGTAATGTGTGTGCCCACACTCTCAGAAAAAAAATGTGACTAGACCCTTGATGTCCTCATAAAACCCTCAAAAATGGTTCGTAGTTATAAAGAACCCAAAAAGGTGCCTAACGGAACTAGAAAAGCTGCTATACAGCAGTTAAAGAACTGTTTTTGGTTTGTGAAGAATCTTGCAGGGTTCCATATAGAGGACAAGTGTAGAACCTTTTTTTTCTGAGAGTGAGGGAGGGTTTTTGGGGTTTATTGGGCACCTGTGCTCATTCCAGGGGTGCTATAGGACAGTTTTCAATACCAGTTTGCAGTGAAAATATGCTCCTAACAGGACCAATTTGCAGTAAAATTATATTCCTATACTTTGTCTTGTCTGAAGTATGAAGTAACGACGCGTGCGTATACCCAGTGCCGCCTTTCAGTTGCAGTGCGCTTATGCTCTACTTACGCGTGCGCTGAAAGTCGGTACAACTTTTACGCCTGCGTCGCTACTTCGTATTTCGGGCTGGACAGAGTATAGTGGAGTATCAGATAGATTCCTGATTAGGTCACTCAGGCTTGTAAATGGTTGCCATATAATTGGGCCCATAGCTAGGGAGTGCAAGGGGTAAGTTGCACCATCCCAAATTGTGGCAAAGATCTGGATTTTTTTCAAAATAGTTCAAAAGGCTATAGAAGATAAATTGTGTGGAGGCTTTGAGACATTGCCCATGAAATAATAGACTATCTTACTGATTATATAAATGAAAAAAGAAGACTTTATTATCATACCCAGATTGAAAAGGCTTGATTGGCACCCAAAGGTGTTTTCAACGATCCGGTGCCCTTCTTCCAGTTTGGAAGGTGTGGTGAAACCCCCAAACAACATTACAATAAACAAAAGACTAAACAAAACAAACAGTCTAAACAAAAAACAATGCGCAAAATGAACATAAAACTTTCTGTTTTGTGGCTGGGAAAAAGGTTTGACTTAAAAAATTTGCACTCCCCAATTAAATCCTGGATATGATCAGATAATGAATTTGAAGCTCAAAGTATCCTTAGATGAACTTCTCAGGTTTGAAAACAAACAACTTGGATTCCATTTCAAGCAGCGTTATGGATATTTTGTCCAGTTCTTCCTACAGCAAGTGCAGGATGTCAGTAAGACGAAGAAAAGTTAGCATGGTTGGTAAGCATTGTAAATCCGATACTGTTGTGACTGCTGGCTCCTGAAAACTTTCCACTGTGGGATAATTTGATACACACTTGCAAACTTGAACAAAAAGTACAGAACCGTGAGACCATGCTATTATTTATTATCATTTTTTTGCCTAAGGTCAGAAACATGGATAAAATTAAATAGTGGTATCTTAGCCACATGGACCGATTTACAGATGACCTAACGGGTGATTTAAACAAGACGAGTCCTTAAAAAGGCCAATCTTCTGCATTTTATGGCACAATTTGTTAAATGACAAAACAAATTAGAGTTTTTGTATCACTATATTGTAAGGAATACTATGGCAAAGTCATCAATCATAATTGACAACCTTTTGTGAAACAAAAGACATTCATGTTCATGTTACTTTTTCTGATACATCTGTATTATTTTGAAGTAGAAATTGCATGGCATGGAACCCCAAGCTTCAGTTTACCATACTTCCCTTTTAAAGGAACTTTTTATCTAGGCAAAAGACCATATCACTTTTGTGTAGTAATACCTGTCCTACATTGCTGCGCAAAAGTTGTGCCTGTTTTACCACACATGAAATATTAGTCTGCTCAATGAAATAGTTCCATGCTACTCAGTGTTAAAATATACATAAAAACCAATGTACTTCTGTACTCACAATTGTATATTAGAACATTGGCAAGTATTTTTTGGATATAAATTGGCGATAGAAGTCATTCTACATTTTAATTTGTCAAGGCAAAATGTTTTGCAATCTGACCCAACCATTCAGAAAAACTGTTACATAGTTTACTACCTTTAGTTAGGACTAGTCTTCATTTAGTGCAGCAGGGAATGTCACTATCACTAGCGGTGCAAGTAGGTATGTATATCACTGACCAGTTGGGTCGGCATTTATGGAAAATATTAGACTCTTAAGTCCACAGGCAGTATCAGTAACAGCTGAGAAGTGTAACAATGTATGGGCTGTACACACACATAAACTGAGTACCACTGCATGATGGTTTGGTCAATTCATGATTAATCTTCTGCCTGGGCATAAGAAAAAAAAATCATTTCATTTCCTCATTCTCTCCAAGCTTATTCCCCGCAGACTTTCCATTTAAACTGATAAGTAAATTTTGAATCAGGGGGTATGGGGAGGTGGGACAGTGCAGTTTTGATAGTGTGCATATACTATGTTGACATTTTGTTTTTGCACTAACACCCCTGAATTATTTTCACCTTACACCCAACAAATACACCTTACCCTAAAAACTTATGTACACCAACTTTATACCCTAAAGGAAAACCAAAATTTTGGGTCAAAACATTACCTTTTTGTCCTCGATTTCCAAAACAATATGAACTACCATAACAAATAAAGGTATGTTCCTACTCTATTGACTCTTTGTGATGCTTAGTGAAACCAAAGTTTAAAATATTCACAGCTGTTAAAAGAATTTTCAATAATAACCTAAAACCACAGTTGAAAAACGTCTTCTCAATTTGGGAAACATGGCGCCATCTTCAGGTAAAATGGATAGTTTGTGTGGACAAAGTCTGATTTGACTACCAAATTGTGACAAAAAATATTTAAGGGTGAGAAAATCATAAATCCACTTGAATACATGCATTTTAGTTGTGGCTATAGCAGGTGGCGTACAGGCGGTGGAAGGTGGGGGGGGGAGGGGGGCAGGTTCCCCCCCCTGACTACTTTGGCCGGGAAAAAATTGGCAAAAATCCTGCGAATCAGCCGTTTGTTTAGCCCTCTGACCGTGAAAATTGGCCCTTTTGAACCCCCCTGAGAGGGACAATTTCCCAAGACTGGGAAATTTGGCCCCCTCAGAGGCAGGCGGCCTGTTACGCCACTGGCTTAGCTTAAAATAACTCCATGGTTGAGAAGTTCACATGTTGAATATTGTATTCAGTTGAACTTGAAACATAGTCACGCATCAATCATAATCAAGTGGAGTGATTTCATAATTTATGACATTAATAGACATAAATTAATTGCCGCAGTATCCGTTTTAGAGTTCTAGTAATGTAGGTAATGCTAATAGAGTTTCTATGAATAAACTCAGATAGATTATTAAACTGTCACCCAGTAAACTGAAGCACTACTAATAGACCTCTTGCTTCTCCCTAGTTACTTATATTGTATGAGTTTAGTTTTTAGTGAACCAAAACAAAAATCACTTACAGGTTGTGCTCTTGAATCCTTTGTACTAGTACACCATGTTAAGAAATCGAAAGAGTTCCATATGTACCCCCTATAAATTGTATCAGGAACAACTTCTTTTTTATTTACGACCTTACACTAACAATAACCCTAAACCTAAGGCCAAAAATAAAAAAGAAATTTGTTACCCTGTAGAACTTCGAAGAGGGGTTACATATGGATTCTTGCCAAGAAATCTAATAGTTTAAATTAGGTAGGTGGACAAGTAACACCTTATTTGACCTCGTTAGTGTCCTGTGTGCTTAAGTCAGTCATGAAAGTTGTGTTTTCTTGGAATTATCCAATGAATTCATTGGAAATTGTCTTTTTATATAACAATAAGCAAACAACATTGCATTGAAACTACTTGTGAAAAGAAATCAAAATCATTAAAGCTATAGTCAAAAGGTCGTAATATGGGGCCCGATGGACACCTCATCCCCCATTTACTCCATTGAAATTGAAGTTCATATTTTTTTCATTACCACCAGGAAAATTTAAGGTCCTGACTGAAGAATGTTTTCCTTTTGATGTTATGAAACAAAATGTCCTCCAAATTGGCGACACCTAACCACACATGTCCTATAGGCCAATTTATTACATATAAGTTGGCTTCTACTACTTTTCTTCTGAAGAGTGGGACCAAATTAACTCAAAATTTCTAATCACATGTTTTTTGGTTGATTTACTCCATGTTTAACACAACAGCAATCTTGCTCAGATTTATTGACTGAATTTATGAACAAATGCACTGAAAAGCGCGCTTAAAAGTAAGTCTGTGCAGCGTTTCCTAACCTGGGGGTCACGACCCCAAAAGGGGTCGCGGGTGAATGAGGAAGGGGTCGCGAAGCTAAATTAGAAACAATCTCAGTTTTCATTTTAAAAAAATTAAAAGAATTTATGAAAACAACCTAGGTGCACCTAGTCAATTTACCAATGTCATTTAAACCCTTCTAGTGTGGAACATTGGTTTGTAGATTTGGGCGCAATACAGAGTAATAACTCTGCTGTAGACTAGAGGGTGCTTATTAGGAGAGAGCACTAAATAGGTAAAAATGGATGGCATAATGATGGTGATGTATTTCACAGAGTACCTTGTGTGTACTTTAGAAACTGAAACTTATTTGTCATTCACTATGACTTCATTTACCGACTCTCTAAGTACTTCAGTCACCAATTACTACCAAATACTCAAAGGCTTACTTTAAAGAAGAAATTGCACCCAGGATAGCTACGATGTGAAATACAAATTGTATGATGACTAATTCTATCAATTAATTTGATGTTTATGTTTGGAATTACTACTTCCATGCCTGTGCTGAAAAGATACTGTTGATCAAATGTTAATGGTCTTCATTTCCTTGAAATGCACACCCAAAATATTTTGGGGATAAAACCAAATAAGGCAATTGAAATTCATCTTCATTTTTCCAATTTGAAGCTGTAAAATGGTTACACTGGAATTTTGAAAAACGTTAATATAGTGTAACCACCCACCTTTTGAAACTTTCATCAATAGTTTAAAGTTGCTTAGCAACCAAGTTTATTGCAGATTCTGTAGAGTGTAGATCATTTCTAAATATAATTTGTCATACTAATTTGCTTGGTTTGAAGTGAGAGGAATGTGCTTGGAAACTGGGCCAAGTTAAATTGAGCATTTTCGTGTTGTTTTGCTGTGGTTTATTTAGTGAGTTAGGGTTAAAAAAGATAAAACTGCAAAGCAGAAAT
The DNA here is from genome assembly GCA_023653785.1 of Ophioderma brevispina. Taxonomy (NCBI): domain Eukaryota; kingdom Metazoa; phylum Echinodermata; class Ophiuroidea; order Amphilepidida; family Ophiodermatidae; genus Ophioderma; species Ophioderma brevispina. Next base: position 2,820 of record JAMKCH010044043.1, on the reverse strand, counting down.
AGGCATACATAGAACAATTAGGCCAATGGCTTATATTAGTATAAAAATCTCAACATTTTTAAGTCCAGTTTACGAATTTCAACATACCCCTTTTAAGTTGCTCAGTGGCATATTTGTGTAGAGTCAACTTTTTTTCAAGTTAAAACAGCTTAAAACAGATTCCAAACATCTATAAAGAATAACTCTTGTAATTGGGACTCGGTTCCATGGCTGTTGTGCTTTATGGCTGTTGTGCTTTATATGCACTAACAACAAGAATCTGGCTGTGTATGAATAGTTTTTGAGCTTCTGTTATCTTCCAGCTTACCGCAACCAGAGCACCAATCATTTAACATAAAATTGGTAAGAATTATCCTTTAAAATGATATACTTGTACATCTTTTAGTGGAGCGGTTTGGACTGCAAAATTGTTGACAACCACTCCCCTCGGTACAACAAAACGCAACCACTTCTATTTGAAAGATAGTTATAATAATTTAAACAAATTATGGTTGTGGTCAAAAACTTTGGTGGCCGGGGTGTTTTTTGGGTAAAAAATCATGTTTTTGAGCTAAAAACTTAAGAAAATCAAGATAATTATTAATTTCTTAGCAAAACAAATTTTAATCATGATGCAATACTATCAATCTGACATTTATATTATAGATTTCTGTTTTATACAATATATAAAGGGTCTAGAATTTTAGCCCCCAAATCACTTTTTTCCCTAAAAAAACATCCTTTTATCACATGTCACCACAACGAGTATTACCTGAACCCTTTATGCAATGTATAAAACCTATATCAATAACAAAAAGGATACCATAAAAATAAGATTGTAATATTTTTACTTTAAATAAAAAAAATAAAAAAAACAATAATTTCGCTTAATTTGCAGCCCAAAATGCATTTTTCGGCCTAGAAATCATCCCTGCCACCAAATATTTCAACCACAACCATCATTTTCTTAAATCTCATATATTTTTCCTTCAAATAGAGGTGGTTGTGTTTTGTTGTACCGAGGGGAGGGTAACTCGAAAACTAGAGCACTTTTCAAAGCTCGGCCGCTGCGTTATTTCTGCTTGACAGGAGAGTAACACATTTCGTTTTTTCTTTACATATTGCAGGTTGCAGCGCAAGAAAACATTCCAACAGATCAACCAAGTAAGTTATTTTATGCATATCCCAACATTGAATGTAGGCATGTGTGTGTTCCCCCTTTATGAGTAAATTTTATGAAGATCAAGCTAAATAAGTCGTTTGTCACTATAGTAGATTCAACCCATTGTGTCACCAGAGGAAAAGTTTTGGACAGTGTCGATTAGTTGGGAGAGGAGGCAGAAAAAGAAAATATGTGGAACGATTCACCTGTTTCATGAATGAACTAAGATAATCTGGCCTTTCATGTTTACATCATTTTTACATAGTGTTAAGACTTTTATGTTCCTTCGTATCCCAAACACGGGAGTAACATTCAACTCACCTGTTACATTGAATACCATTGAAGCAAATACGATTAGTCAGAATGATTTGAGAGTTATTGTAGCTATAAATGCGCTTACGTTGACTTGAATTTATTCTTTCATTAAACAGAGAATTGATTTTTCTCTGCTATCACACTACATATTTCAATAGATTAGCGTGGATTTTTAATTTCAACCCACTGTACATGCCCCTCATTCAATGCCCGTACCTTCATAAAAGTACTAGAGGTGACACAATGGGTTGAATCTACTTTAGTAATATTGATTGTGAGATATAGCCAATTTTTAATGTTTACCTTCCTTTGTTTTGAGTGGCATTAGTATTACACTGTCTCTGGAACCATACATCCAATTGTGGTGGGATTTTCAGCAAAATGAAGCATATAGCACGTTTACACTAGAGAAAAGTTGAATTGACTTTGATATTTTTAAATTATGACTGAGGATTAGCATGAATTAATTTAATTGGTGTTTAAACTGAAAGCGGATTTCCGAATTCGCTTTAAAAAAAAAAAGTTACGTCTGTTGGCACTCTCATATATCAGGAAGTTTGATTTACAGTTCAACAAAAATTTTGTGTGATCTTCAACATCGAATCCCCAGTCGAATCACCGGCTAATGTCTTTGTGACTCTTTATAAACACCCAAATGCGACTAGTTTTTACAAAACAAGAATAAAGATGGTGATCTTTAGGTCTTAATTTAAAAAATTACGATGGTCAGAAGCAGATCACAAATACATTTTTACACAGTCGAGGAACTCGACTGTGTTTTTCTTCTGTACGGTTTCTTACACAGTCGAGGAACTCGACTGTGTTTTGTTTCTGTACGGTTTCTTACACAGTCGAGGAACTCGACTGTGTTTTTCTTCTGTACGGTTTCTTTCTTCTTTCTGTCATCATGCTAATATATCAGACATGCAACATTCCATATTGACCAAAACTGGTGACAAGGACAAGTACATAAACACAAACTTTTGACATGACCAGATTGGTGTCAAAGGTCACGATAGGGTCACAGGGATCATCAACGTTAACCATGCAAAAAAACTAGAATTAGCTAAAATCTCAAAACTAATACTGTCATCTTGTAGGACTTGGTCAACACTACAAAAAAGTCAATTATGACTTTGTTGTATGATGCATGATTTAGGGGTCATAGGTCAAAATACATCATATTATGTTACACTTTAAATCATCACTACTCCTACAGATTACGTAGTATGATCATGTGACTTATGTATGTGGTGTAGTTTGACACCCCCTACAAAAGTTACTTAATGAAATTTTAATCAAAGGTCATTTGGGGTCACAAGGGTCAATAACCTGATTTCACTAAAAATGCTACTTCTTTTACA
>JAMKCH010044042.1:0-12287 GCA_023653785.1 Ophioderma brevispina | reverse complement strand
AGGGTCATCTGACTTATAAATTTCTGCACACACGTTCAATTTTTTGAGACCGCACAGCTGGATTCTCGTCAGGATGACTTTGGTCCACTGCTTTTTTCATTATATGTTCACGCTCTATTGCTGATATTGCTCGTAAACATGGACTTAATGTGCACTTATATGCGATGACAACACGCAACCCCTGTAGTTGTTTCATTTTTTAAGGCTAATTTGATTTTTCTATGTTTTGAAGGCAAAATCGCATAGAAAAGAAAATGGAACAATGGCAAATTATAGGTATGCCCAAATGCGTGCAATGGCTCCCTATCAAAATATTACCAGTTTTATTCCAATAAAACGTTGTTTAAACATTTTATTAACTACAGACACAAAATATCTAGAAATGCACTGTTTTCATGAAAATCGATCATTAATACAGCTGTGCACTGATATGCTTGTGTGCCCTTTCTTTTGTTAAAATAGACACACAAGTAGCAAAAGTAGACACACAAGAGCCATGGCGAAAAAGGGAACCCAATTCTTATATTTTTTATTTTCTCTAGACAAAAGCTGTCTATCATCATGAATATATAATTTAATTTGCTAGCCACAATCTATTGAAGAGTAATGTCGGTCTGTCAATACATTTGACCCCATTTGTCTAGACCCGTTTTTTTACAATCCTGCATAGACAAAAATGTAGAGTATTTTAAGTAGGATCTTACGTTCTTTCCCGGATACTATTGCAAGAGAATCTGAGCATAGTCGACTGATGTTTCACGACTTCGACTTATACCTCACACCATTTAAGTCCCATAAATCTGTACTGTCGGCACACAGCGCCACCTATTTCCGTTTCCGCATCGCTAATTGGCCGCTATTCTTATACCTGCACGTCCTTTATGACTCCCTAATAAGCGGCAAGCGCTTGTTTAAAGGCTCCTGCGATTCGCTTGAACAAGGAATATAAAAAAAACGGTTTCGCGGTACCTTGGATATCGCGAAATCAACGAATCAGATGGTCGTCTGATTTAGAATGGTTCTGACAAAAAAGACCAATTAGCTCACTAGCTTTTGTAAGCCTGACGTGTGGCATGACTTTATAGCAGCAATCGAGAATTGAGCCAGCTGAAAAGGTAAGAAAATTGCTTGTATGGATCGGTTTTTTTGTTTCCCTTTTTTCGTCTTTTTTCAAAAATAAACCTATCTTATAAACTAGTCAGCTAACTAGACAATTTAGTTAGGAATATTTTGGTGCGTAAATCGTTACGATAGGCCAAGTATTTTGCACAATCTCCAGTGTACCGCAATGTACAAAAATTCCAAATCAACGCTATCTGACAGAGTTTCCCACCCTCAGCCTACGGCGGTCCGGAAAGTAAGTAGTCTGTGTCACAGACTGCAAAGATATTATCTAAATTAGTACTGCGCGAGAGATTAACGTTATCAGTCCGTCATAGCGAATGCATGCAAATGGAACTAAATCTCAATATCTCCGGAATACGAAGGGGTTCTATGGAGATTTTTGCATCAGAGGGTCCGTTACTATGTTTTGTTTTCAATAGGCCTATGTATCGTAATTGGGTCTGAACCTATAGAACCTAGCGAGAAAAGTGAACGTTTGTGTCGGGAACTTCGGTGCTCGCAAACACGGAAAAGTGAACACGCAACCTACGGGCCCGCCCCACATCCCTTTTCCCACAATGCCTTTCGGTATTATTTCAGTCTTGAGAATTTTCAAACGCTGGTGCCAATTTACGCTTTCACTTTTAGAAACAGGATATACGTACTTACCGGACCGCCGTACGCTCAGCCGATAATGGTGATTGATAAACTCCCAAGGGCAGTGAAGATTTGCCAAGGTTTGCCAAGATTCAACAATGCGCGGCGCTGTGTGTCAAGACGACACGTAAATGTGTGACCTATACCCCTGCGGGCTATATGCAATGGACTACGTTATGGTAGAATCAACTGCACGTGGGGAGGCTATTTTACTGAAGCTTGGTTTTTGCATATTGTTGAATGACCGCCTTATCTTTTGGGAGACAGGCAGAAGGACTCGGAATAATCCTCCCACTTCATCGCGCACCAAGTGTCACAATCCCGTCAAAGTTTGGAGTGGTACACGGTGGATACAGTATCAAGCGTGTGCTTGCATATCGGTCGGTGAGTTGAACATCTTGGGGGAATCTCAAAAAGACTTCTTTGATTGAAGTTATGTCCTTGCACAACTTTGAAGAGATACGTATTTTGCAAGTCCATTGGGACAGAAAGGGTAGGCCGCATTCTAAAAAGTATTCCGGTATGCTGCGGTTACGGACAAATCGCCATGTTAGATTAACATAATAAACAACACTTCAGCTTAATGTGCCAAAATAAGGAATAGTTTGTATCATCTGCAATGCAGTTCATGTTATGGGACAAAATAGTTCATAGGGCATGTAGGGCAACATTATCCAATTGGTGTTGACCTTCTTTGACCCTTATCTCCGTAAGTAAGCATTTAACATAATAAAGCTATACCTTTTGGAGTCCTCTTACCTCAGGCAATAATTTGCAAGTATTTAAAATATAATCAGATTAACTTTTAATGTTGACCCCTATACAAATTGAGATTGACCTTTTTAGTCCATAAGCTCCCATCATCAGATTTTCTGTTCGTTGCACCCAATTAGTGATTAATATTATCACTTCAAGGGGATGTCCCCCTGACTAGCATTAGGGATGTTTCCGCCCCGAAAAGCTGCACGTTAGCGTGTCCTGCCCATTTCAAAATGGCCACCATTGCTTTATGTAAAACCGCAATTATAATTTTCATTACAGATAGAAATTTTATCCACGATTACACGAAACCAAGTTTTTAACTGCCTGAAGGAGGCTTAAACATCTAGGCGTCCAAGATGGCCGCCGCAAGAAGGCATATTTTGCAAATGAAATTAAAATGGCAAATTGTTGAAATAAGATATTTTGGGAGCTCCAAAAAGAATGTATGACATTTATATTTTACGTACAGACTTGTTTTTAAAGATGGTGGTGATTTTATTCGCTCTAGGATACGTAGACGTTAAAAGCAACACTTTCTAATAACGACCCTAAATCATTTCCAAGATGTACAACATATTAAAGTGGGGTATTGACTTGTCCTAGAGAGTGCCGTTACTATAGCTGGTTACTACTTGGCCATATAACGTAGTAACTGACTCTATAATAGTTCATAGGAAGACAACAGTTCATATCAACCTGATACAATAAAATCATAATGGGTGTGGAGTGTATTTAAGGACTACACAGGGACGTCATAGGTGTTTCCCAGTAAAAATAAAAAATATGCTTCTGAAGAAGTGAAAAGATTGTCTCTATGTAGAAGGAAAATTTAAATATGGTGACCTAAGTTTCTTTCGAGCACATCAAGTGCTATCTTGTTTCTGACTTGTACCACAGCCTCCTTCTCTCTCTCTACTGCCTAGATCAGCTTCCTTCCCGGCGTCAACTAGTGTTGAGTGGTCTGCAATTATCCAGAAGTACGAGAGAAAATTGCGGAAAAATGTTATCAATAGTTTCGTTATGGTTCTAATTATGTCGAAAAAGATGTGCAGGGTGTTTTTCTTCTTGATTTATGTCCCCCGGAGCAGGTATAACCGCCGCCATCATGAGTTATGATCATGTCCGCAATACACAAATGTCATTAAATCTCTTTTTGGTGCTCTAAATACATTACTCGCATTCTTACCCCGCCTATTTGGCAATTTTAGTACATTTAACAAAACGTGCCTCCAACCGGCGGCCATCTTGGACACTTAAATGTTTAAGCCCACTTCAGGAATGTAGAACTTTATTTCGTTTAGTCCTGAATAAAATTCCTATCTATAATGAAAATACAATAGCAGTTTTTCATAAAACAATCTTGGCCATTTTGAAATAGGCATTACGCGCTAATGTGCAACGTTTTGGGGCGGAAACATACCTAATCCTACTCAGGGGGACACCCCTTCAAGATGATATATTGGAAAATTATTCACCAGGTGGGTGCAACAACCTCGAATTTTAAGGCCCGTACAGAAACTGGCTCATGGACTATTTTTACCATTTTTGTCATTTTTACCCTATAACTCTAAAACCAATGGCCGTAGGTGGTACAAACTATACATTTTTGGAATCCTTATGACTAGACGGACAATATGGCATACATTTGAACATGATTGGAGCATTTTCAAAATTTGACCCCTGTGTAAACTTAAATTGGCCCCCATTGAAAAAGTGATACCACAATTTGAGAGTACTACCACCTGGCATTGATGTAGAGGGTCTATACTAACTATCAAAGGTGTTAAACCTTTTCTGTAGTGGGAGGTAAACGAACTCCTTAAATATTGGCCACCATGATATTCTGCTCCTCCTCTATTAAAAGTATCAGAGCAGTAACAATTACCAAGTACCCATGTTAATTTATTTCTCGTAGTAAAGAGACATCTATCCCGGTGTCATATAATACAGTGTCCGTGTGACTGAGTGTCCTACCACCCATCTGTCTATTGTGTGCTCCATGAGTGCTGTATGCATCATTTTGTTTCAGCACTGTACCAAATGGCCTCCTCTACAAGGTCACGGTTTATTCCGTACATGTTGCTATGGTAGCTAAGACACTCTCTCATGGGGGACACTCAGTTTCTTTAAACCGGTCCATCCTTCACTCATCCGTCCCTCCACTTTCCTCTCTCCTTTTCTTTATCTTTCCATCAGCAAATCATTTATTTGTAATACATCAATCGATAGATCCAACGATCTGTTAACCATTAACAAACTAGTGTTTAATCATCCATCCATCCATCCATCAATATTTCCTTTCATCTCATCTTTCTTTAATCGTTCCATCCTCCCTGCCATCCTTTCAGCCACTATAAGATCCGTCTAAATCCCTATGCCCGTTCATCCACGCACACATCAATCTGTCTATACATTCAACCATCCGTTCACTTAACCATCAATTTATACATATTTTATCATTTTATTCATCAAATTACTAACCCATAAATCTATTGTCTGTCTGTCCAGCCGTCCATCATCCACCCATTCATCTATCTTTGCACTCATTCATTAAGCGATTTATCCATTCATTCTTAATAATAATAATAATAATAATAATAAATGATAATAAAATAATAACAACAATAATAATAACAACAATAATAATAACATGATATTAGTGACAAAATCAAAAATAACCATAATACAAGGAGTCAAATAAATTTTATTGCAGATCAATAAAAAATAAAAACGCGAAAAGGGGTACCGAAATAGAGGATAAAAACTGAATTGCAAACGAATTGAAAAAAGATAAAACAAAAGTAATAACATACAGAAACAGGTGTTACTGAGGAAAATATTAAATCTATGATTATTTAATTAGACGATTAATAATTATTATATAGACGACGACTTATTTGTCAGTTCCAAATAACATAACTAACTATTCTATATTGCGTCAGAATTAATTCTTTGGATGCCTCTAGTTTGTCCCCTCATCTCCCAGAAGACTTATACCTGTCCTCCCCGCGAGAGGTGCAACGAACTTCTAATAGTTTTAAGTTAACCTCAAAAACCAAAAATATATCAAATAAGATTCAGGCGATATGCACTTGAGATGCAATAACATCACAGATCTCTAGAATAAGTAGAAACATTGATGGACTGGCTGTTTCGAGTTACCATTCAACTACAAATGTGAAGTTTATTAGAAACAGTCTTACCTTGATTGAGCTGTTTGGACTGGTGATAACATCTTTAAGACGTATGGGATGATATTCTATCTTGGCAATTACTTTCTTCGCTTATAAAAGAAAACTACAGCATGTTTCTGACTGTAGTACACCGATCTTAAAGGATATTCTTCAATCAAATCATTTTGTTAGTATTTAGTAAGGTTAGGTCAAATATAGTCAACACTGGATGCATTAATTCTTGAGATCATAACTCGCCACTTGATAAAGCTGTTGAGGTAGATTTCAATTCCATCCAAAGTAATATTTAACCATTTTGGTAAGTAGGTAGCTCGTCGGACTCTAATGCTTTGGTATATACTTACGTGCAATGCCTTTTTTGTAGACATGCTAACCCTTTCGCTCCCGAATTAATTTTAGGTGGCATCCAAAATATTATAAATCGTGGCACTATGTAAGAACAAATCTACCATTATTGTAGATTAAAACTAGCTATAACTATAGTGTATAGCTCCTGATTACAACTGCTGCCCCCCTCCCCCGAGTCTTTCAGTCACAAGTATTTAACTTCTCACAGCTAGATTCCCCTTTCTAACAATAATCATTACATCATCATCATGCATAAACATAACCTAGCACTGTTAAATCATAATTGCACAAAAATTTACAATCATCTGAATTGCATCATTTCACATTTTAACTTGGAATCCCCAGATCATGTAATAATGCTTTTTCTTAAAGGCATAAACAAGTTGACTCAGTTTCTAAGTTTAGCCCTTTTGGGGGAATCCCATTCATTGCTCTAGTTGTCAACAACAGGCGCATATCTCAACACACCACTAGGGGAATCCCACTTACTTCTCTTGCACAATATATCTAGTAAATAACACCTGGTTTGATCTCAATATAGCACTTGGGAATCCCCTGCTCTCTTTTTATCATAAACAAAGTACTTTTCCCGTGAGAATTCTTGTCTCAAATAAAATTGAAAATCAAATTAATATCTTTAATCAGAAAAATGGAGGCTATATAACAATACAGCTTTCATATTATTTCATATTTACTGTAAAATGTGCTGTTTATTAATATAAAAAAGTGGACACATATAAAGGCGATTATTTGTATATGAGTTGAAGAAATAAAGGTTTTAGATATAAACAGAGGTTTTAGATATAAACAGATAAACAAATGAATTTGAAACTCAGAACTGTATAAGCAGTAGTAATGGATTAATATTTACGTTCGCTTTTCTCTACACCATTTACATTTTGCTGTGGTAGTTGTCCAATATTTTGCCGTAACAATAAGGCCAATCAGTTGTACCGGGGGGTTCATTGCCCAAGCGTTTGTCTCTACAATACACAGATGTCATTTGGTGTAATGAATGTTTCTTGTAATTGGAACCGTTAATGTTTACAAGAGTAGCGTATTTACATTGGAAACAAATCACTCGCAAGTGTTAATTATCTGCTTGATGCTTTTAACGAGGATGTGTGGTGCTTTATGTAATAAATTTGTTTTGTTGTAAAACATAGCATCTTTTTTAAAAGATTTTTTAAGAAATAGCAGAGAAAACACGAAAAATAGTAAAACCAAGGATGAATCTGCAGCAGATTGAGGCTACATTTACAGGATCGCTAATTTAAGATCCTCGGGAGTTCAAAAGCCGCAAATGCAGTGTTTAATTAACCCTCGTCTTACCAAGCCTTTTTTGTAACACGGTTTACCAAGGCCCCCATCGAGAATTCCTTCTAAAGCACCTGATGCTTATGATTTTGATACCAGTGGATAGCTATGGTCCTCTTCTTTCAATTGATACCAAAATAAGTACCAACATACCTAGTATGGCGCCACAATGACGCCATCAAGTCCACGAGTCGGCAAAATTGGCATTTTCCACAGAAAATAGGCAAAAATCAAATTTTGCGCTAAAAACCGTATGGGAATGTCGGATTTTTAGAGCCATACTGTGCATAATATTTTCAAAAATGCACCATAAAATATCCTTGGGTGGCAACCACCCCCTTTTACTTTCGACTTTGACGGCATTCCCTAACCCGTACCTTCACATTTCTTTCGCTAATATGACCGGAAAGGATGAGAAAATGATTACCTAGAAGTTTTTTACGAAATTTTTTTGGCATTTTAGCGCAACGGAGCGAAGTTCAATGGGACCCCCCCCCGCCCGGTAAGGCGAGGGTTAAACAAAAGAATGTGCTTGGAGAATGTATAAAAAAATAACAATCCGTATATAAAATGAAAAGTAGTACCGATTTTAATCGGCCGATAACTCAGTAAATATGTGTCCTTTTGGAAAGATTTCTTCGTTGTCGGAAACTTACATCTGAAATAAATGGACGTACTAACAATTAACCGAGGGATTGAATCCATCATGTAAATAATTGGATCGCGGGAGATTTAATTCGAATCCGATTCGTGAAATACATGGATTTACGGGTCGTGTACAAGTGATTAGGCCGGAAGATTCTGAAAACATAAAAATCATTACACTTGGTGTGTTGGTATTGGTAGACACAAATACTACCTAAATCTGTCATCTCGAAATCTGCATCAAGTACGTTATTTGCACATATTATAATTGGATAATAAAAAAAGGTAACCAAAAAGAAAGCAATGTCCAATTTTCATGCATGCGGACACAAGGTTAGACACAAGTTTTAAGCATGTCGTCTGTCATAACCAAATGTGGAGATGAAGTGCATTACTGGATACTCGTTCTAATTGGCTAGTGGTGGGGCCTTGTAAACAACCAATGGCAGTTTATGTCCCGTATCCTCTGAATATAGGAAGGCGGAGAAGGCCGAAAACCGCACAATTCTAGTCAAATGTGTTTTTTGTGGGTTTCCCTCTTTTTACAATCTGTATCTCATATCTAAATTCAGAAATATTATATTCCTTATTTGCCGTTATAAATACACCTTACCTTAAATATACGGCTTATAACTTACGTTTAAACTGTAAAGTCTAGGTAAGTATTACATTATCATCTGTTTTCCATATCCAACAAAATACCTTCTCAATTATTATAACCTTTCAAATAAAAAAGACAATTTTAAAGTGTACACCAACATTAATCTCTTATGCTCTCTTGGGGGATCACGATAATGCATAGATTCAATACACAATATGACATTTAAAAATAACTCGGCTCGGCGTGAGTGGGATAGCTTTCGATATCATGCTGCTGGATGTATAGAATAGCACTGAAATACTTTACATAGCAAATACTTGTAAAAACTACTACTTTTCAGAGCATGTAAAGGCATCTTTCTTACATATCAAAGTGGGATAACTAAGGCTTTGCTTCCACGAAATGAAACTTTACATGCAGGAGTAAAAGCATTTGCAAGATACTTCTTTGGAAATACGCAAACTCACGAGTAATCACTGTTATTTTGATTATATTTCCGGTTGGAATCTCACCGTTCAAAGAAAATTATCTTGATATCAAAAAGAAGGCAAACCGATAAAATCTTCTGACATCATGGAAACAGGGACGTTAAGCCCCTCTAGACGGGAGGAGAATCCCTTTGAATACAGGATTTGTAATAACTACACCATTTATCTTTTCTGGACGATAAAATTCACATATCCAGTGAATTATATCTTGAGTCTGGTTATTTGGGTCAGTCATTCTTTTACAGATTATTAGGTTTTCATTCAATGTTTCCCAACCTTCACTTTTACCAATTTACCCTTTCACGTGCTAATGTTCTTTATAAATCACCTTCGAGTATTTAGGGATCGTGCGGCGATCTTGCAGAATTCTTATCCGAACAGAGTGGACCAATGAAAGCGGGTACCATGCGATAACACGAGGGAAGGTGTATGATTGAAATAAAGATCTATAGAAGCTTGAATGTAACTTTAAACAAAAGCCTCAGCGCCAATGTACCATGTCCGAGTTCATTGACTCAATGTCTAGTATATATGTCTTCAAAATGCCGAGGCACCTTCTATAATATGCAATTGTGTCATATCTATTTAAATATTAAAAAAAGAAAAATTAAACAAAACCAAAATAATGGGAAGGTGAACTTTTTTATTCTTTTTTGATATTCAAAAGGAGTTACAATACAACTAATTTTTCAAAGGTAAATGACCAGTTGTTTTAAAAATTGAAACAAATTGATATTTAAAGAGACGAAAGAAGGTAACTTATTAAGTGATAATTGATTTAGGGAAACAATGTCATACTGTATTTAACGCATTAACAGAATAGAAACTGGCAAACAAATACAAGGGAAAATTAATTTAATAAAAATTTGAAAAGGAAGGAATATACCAGATCGGTAAACAAATGTATGTTCTGTCCTTCTTTTGGTTTCCGTTCTACGGATTCTGTTTAACGAATCCATGCATTACACCTATTTATAGTTCATGGATCTCTGATGAGCGTAGGCAAGCAGGTTCTTAGGGAAGCTATTAATGACGCAGTGAGAAAATAGGAGAACTCGTTAGAGTTGTTTGTTTTGTTGTGTTTTGATAGTGGACAGTGTGTTTTCAATGTAATTGTATCAAGAATATGATTAGTATGAAAACAAAATAAGTACTAGTAATTTAAAGCAAGGCTAAGAATATTGGGGAAAGGGACGACTACCACGTCCATTTTACACAATCACACATATACTATATATTATATATATTTACATAATATACATAATGATACTGTTACTGATTTCAGAGTAAAAGGTGATGGCTAGCAATTAGGGGACCAACCGCCAACACAAGGGCTGAATAGCTCAGCTGGTAGAGCACTGGTCTCGCAATCCAGAGGTCGACGGTTTGAATCCCGCTTCAGCCAAGGATTCTTTACTCTCGTTTGGTTATAATGCTTTTCATCAGGTGCATACAAATTTGATCCAGTAATGTACAAACGCCGTTTCCCATCTCTGTATATAGTTGTATATATATATAATATATATATAAATTTTTATCACTGACGTATCTCAATTCGTTGCCAGTATTCTCACGTAAGCTAAAGGTCACTCTTATCAGGAAAGTACTGATAATTATTGAAATCTTAGAAAATGCCGTTTGCAACTATGCCAGGACTAGGAAATTTTCTTCAATAGAACAGAAGAAGCATAAAAATAACATACTTGAGAAAAACGTGGCTTATGTCTTTCATTTCATAAAAAAATTGTGTGTCTTAGTCCCACGTTGTAGTGTTTCAAGGTTTGTTATGATCGACAAATAGCTCCTAATAAACTTCGATTTCAACATTTGTGCTTAAATACTTCGAGCATGAAAACAGACAGGCTAAAGAAAAGGTTAACCCATTGACAGCCAGTTGACAAAGTCCGTTTTTTTCGCACTGTAATAATAATGAAAATCCCCCATAGACGAGAAACTTCAGCCAAGATACCTCGAAAGAGTCAGGCAGCTTCCCAATTACTAGGAATATTCGACTACGAAACCACTGGCGAAGAAGTAATCAATGTAATGTTCCCGTAAAGGTCACGCTTTAAACTCATGATGTGATATTCTACTATGCTTCATCTTCTGCTAATTTATCTTCTTTTTTATTTTCATGCTCTTTTCTTTCCTTTCAACGCATCTTTTAAAGGCAATTCATTAATTGTTCCACTTAAGGAAGCAAGGTATTCTCAAAATCTCACCACTCAAAGAATTTGTAGTATACATTACATGCAACGTTTGGTCGTCTCATGGGATGACCCTGTTCATGAGTTGGATAAACCTGAAATAGTTGAATATCAGTCTAATTACTATGATTATAAGAATGATGATGAAGTCAACATTTACTACACGACGCCAATTGACTCTATCGTTGTCTACTATAATACTTCTTATTGTTGCTTGTTTAATTAAAACAAACACGCACGTTCTGTTATCAAATAACGCTGCAAAGCAGTCAGATATGCGCTTATTATTAATTTATTTATATCCTCCAAAACTAAATAATAACAAATTTAATATATTTTCCCCAGTACAAACTGTTTCTGTATGTTATGACTTTTTTTCTCTTTTCATTCATTTTCAATTGATTCAATTTTTATTGTTTTTTTTTTTTTACCTTTTCCCCCTCTATATCAGTATTCTTTTTCGCGTTTTTAAATTTTTATTGATTGCAATAAACATCAGTTTTATTTACATCATTTATGGCGGTACCTTTGTTCACGTTTTTGTCACGAATATCATGTTTTATTATTTTGTTGTTGGTTGTGTGGTGTTGAGGGTTGAGAGTTAGAGTTAGGTCTACAGTTAGGGGTTCTAGGGTTAGGATGGACCATAACTTAACCGCAACCCTAACCCGAAGCAACTGGGCGGGGGGGGGGGGGGGGGGGGGGGGGGGGTGGGGTGGGGGGTGGGGAGGGTAGATAATGAGCGTTCTAAAACTCTATAAGTCACGGGGCTAGTATATCACTTGGCTTCCTCAACATGAGTACTGGGACGAGTAGGTCACTGGGCTTTCTCCTAACCCTAAATCACTGGGGCGAGTAGACACTGGGCTTTCTCCTCACCCTAAATTCACTGGGGCGAGTAGATCACCGGGCCGGGTTCTCCTAACCCTAGGCACTGGGGCGGTAGATCACTGGGCTTTCTCCT
>JAMKCH010044041.1:0-27689 GCA_023653785.1 Ophioderma brevispina | reverse complement strand
TTCATTGATTTTTTTCAACAGCCTTTTTTGGTGTTTGTGACCAACGAGAACAAAAGAGAAGAGGGGGCGAATTTCTTAAACCATGTCTTAGGAAACAACAAAAGCAATGGCATACTGATATGTGTAGTGCTGGCTCTGACTGCTACATACAGTTGATGTGTTAATCCGCCTAGCTCCTGTTAGATCAATTTCTTTAAATGACTATAGGAAACAAAGCAATGGCATGCGAGGTCCTGACAACATGCTTGTCACAAATAGCTAGAAAAATATCAGGTGCAAAATGAATGGTGGCAGTGATGTCAGCCCTGGGGATGCCAGGTGTGTTCCGTAAGGTGACCCCATCTGACTCTTTTTTTAGACACAATGATGAATTCGGAACCTTAACTGAATAAGTGTGGTTTATCCTGAAGGGTTCTCTTGTAGTACCCCCCCCCCCCCAAAAAAAAAAAAAATTCAGTTCATTTTATTTCACCATTGATCATTACATACAAAGTGTAAAAAAAATATTATTAGCGGTGGGGTGACCAAGCAGAGCCAAAGCTCGACGTAATTGGCCACCCTTCTTATTCTTACGTTACAAGACAAAGAACATACATGTGCAAGACGAACGTAAACGAAAAACAGTGCAGAGACAGGACAAACACAAAGCGAGGAGTACAATACACTAACAGAGTGCAAATAGTTGGCAATGACAAGTTGATAACGGGGGGAGTAAGGTTTTTCATTTGAAAAGGCGATAAAAGAAATAAAATATAAATGGTAAAAGAATGAAAAACCAATGTAATATGGCAAGATACAATGATTCTGCAAAAAATAGTTTAAGTATACCACGTTGTAATAAGAATGAGAGTGATACTCGTTTCAACAAGATGTAACCATACAACTGGTAAAGAGTTCAAATATAAATTGTAAATAGGTCGAAGAAATAATATATCACAGCTGTTTGAGTCTTATTATGAATACGCAGACTGACAACTCAATACTGAGCAAATTTAAGAGTTTTCGGTCGCGGGTAGATATGATTTTACACAAGATCTAGTTCCAAACAGAACCCCATGCTGAATGGGCACAAAGAGGGTGCTACAACATAGAAACCAAGACCCCGTAGGCCCACACGGGGAAGACGCCTGCCGTGAATTTTACTATATGGCCATGAACTCACACATATCTCTATTTAAATCGGTTGTCAAAAACTCTGTCGCCACTGGTTAAATTTGTTCTAAAAAGGTGAACCTGCAAGGAGTCAGACAGCTGTGATATGCATATGATCATAGCCAATAAACAGGTAAATAATATTAAGGGCACATGTATGAACTAAACATAAGAATGATAAGCAAAACAATATGTTAAAGAAAATTAAAATTAAAAATTCGTTGTACTGGGAAATAAAATATTGTTTACTTATTTTTGGAAGGAGATCAACAGAGGTAGCATTTTTAATTGTTTCATTGTTTATGTTGTTCCAAACAATAGGATCTTATGTATGATTGTGTTACGAGCCAGATCAGTTTTAAAGTTGTATGGTTATATGTATCCACAGATCGAACAGCATAGGGTCGTGGATTGCATTGACTGGAATAAAATAATGAGCAAAAAATCTCGGGAAGCAGCTTATTATAACATCTGGAACATAAAAAGTTGCTATTTGGAGCTTATGGTATGTCATGAATTGTCAGAGTTTTGAGTGAGGCACTAAAGGGGTTGTGGCAAGAAAAGGGCGAAGTTTTGTCATTAAAAGGAATAATTTTCTTTTGTTTGTAAATGGATTGTATGTAGGTTACATTTGTTACGGTCTTGCCCAAATTATATTACAATTATGGAATGTTCGGTAGAACTAAACTGTTATAAAGGGTAATAAGTTATTATTGGGTAAGTTGTCTAAGCAATAAATAAAATTCAGAATATTTGGAAAAACTACTTCCTATTTGATATTGATATGAATAAACTACTTCATATTGGCTACATAACATTGTGATGCTTCCAAGTAAGTGCTTCATCGAGTGTGATTCTGAGAAAATAGTAGAGGAAACTTGTGTCAATTTGTTTGTTTTCAGTGTATCGCTAATCTTGTAAGAACGGTTGCTAAACATATTTTGAAACCCATAAATTTGGGTTTGTCAATATTGGTGATAATTATTTGCTTAAGCCAATTGGAAATATTACAAAGTTCACAGTTTATTAATTGTATGAGATATGGGAAATTTCTTATGCGAAATCAGGAGATTTGTATCGTCTGCGTATATAATAAAAGTAAAATATTAGAGGAAAACGCGATATCATTTAGATATACTATGAAAAGTAAATGGACAAGGTGAATACCTTGTGGACCTCCGCATAGGGAATTCTTAAAAGATGATTTTGGCATTATTAAAATGAAACAAATTGTAATCTATCATGTAGGTAATTCCTGAAACACTCGAGGGCCAATACCCGGACAACCATAATGAGCAAGCTTAGAAAGGATATGAAAATGATTTTATTGGGTCAAATGCTTCGAGAGGTCAGGCAAATACCAACGCCTATGACTGTTATTATCTCAGATCAGACAATATTTTGTTGTAGCTTCCAAATGGCATATATGAGGAGCGTTAGAACGCAAACCAAACTGTGAATTCTGACGCAAGTCAACAACGTGAAAATAAATTATATAAACTATTATGCACGATTCGCTCAAGAATTTTTGAAAAAACAGGGAGTACAGATATAGGCCTATTAATTTGAAACGACATGTTGAGGCGCACTTTTGTTAAATGGGAATCTATTTTGCTATTTTTAGTTCGTTGGTACTAGACCTGGTTAAAGAGGTTGATAATAGGGCGAGTTGAGGGCAAATTATTGTTCGACGGAGTTGATACTATGGGGTTTAATGTCCAGTCAAAGCCACGCTAGTGTCGGATTCATATGTGTTACAAATTTTGGAAAACTCTTCAGTGTCCGTAGGAGAAAGGAAAAGCGAATTGAGGGGAGAGTTAATTTTTATTAAGAATGATGCAAATCTGAAGTTACAATCTTAATTTTGCCAGCAAGCTTGGGGCCGATATTAGAAAAAATAGCTGTTAAATATGTTTGCGATGAGAATGGGGTTGGTTATAGGTGATGATCATCATCATAAAAAATAACGTTGGTAATCGGGGTTTGTTCTTACGTACCGAGAATGTCATTTAAAATGTTCAGGTGAGTTAGTGTTATTTTTACGGCTTTCTAGTTTTTTGGTTGTAGTAATCGTTTTTCGATGATCTTAATAAAGTAGTTAATCTATATACGATAAGTAGTGAATTTGATTTATTATCTAAAGTTGATGGGCAACATATTTGTCGTGACGCTTCTCATTACGATATATAGATTTAAGTATTGTCGGCGTAATCCATGGTTTACGAGGAAGCGAATGATTACGGGACTTACGGTAGTTTTCACGGAATGTCCGCACTACTGCGGTAGCCTCAGGTTGAAAACTCGTTACCCGATCCTGAAATGTGGCCTTTGACATATCAATCCCGCGACGTCAAAGGTCAACGACACCAGGATTCAAAATATGAAAAGCTCACATATGTAGCCTCAGGGTTGAAAAACTCGTACCGGATCCTTAAATGTTGCCTTTGGACTATATCATTCCGGACGTCAAAGGTCAAATACACCAGATTCAAAATATGAAAAACGCTCACAATTCTAAGCGCAATTAACAGCGGCCACCATGTTCGACTAGGCATGCTAGTCTTGCTTATGTTATAAAGGGAAGGCCCCGAAGGTAAGCCGTCGGGTGCCCTACCAGTTTCCTTTGATCCCTAGTTTTCCATTCTTGGCCCTATTCATTTTGGTCAATATTAACTACAACAATAACAAAAAAAGTGAAAATTGGCCTTGAATTGGTTGCCCTTAAAAATCTTATTTTGGGCAACCTGATTAGAAGAGTACGGAAAAGAAAATAATAATAGCCTGGGCTTATTATGTGCTAATAGAACTATTGTTAATAAAATATATATTATATAAATATACACACCCTCCTTAACTGGTAAAGTCATTAATACCCCTTATACAAGAATTATTTCAAAGGCACTATAGTGATTTGCCAATCAAATATCTTGAAGAATGACGTTTTCTTAACACCTTTTTGGCTTTTGGCATTTTGGAAAAAAAATGACACAATTCTACAGACTTATCCTTTACGTTACACTATTACCGCAATGTGAATATTATCATTTTGATGGATGTTTTTTTTATTATCATCTGGAAATGGCATCATTGCTTGGTTCTTCCGTGCAACCGACCATGGGCTCGATCAGCACCATGGGAATTTTTTCATGTAATTGTGGACTTACTGCATGATAACAACATCACATTATGTATATTTCATTATTATTTATTGATCAAATTACGACCTTGCTGAAGTAAATCAATTGCGCATGGAAAGTGTTAAAGAGAAAAACGCACCTAAGCCATTACAATTCTTCATATCTTCTCCTTACTCGCTTAAAACGTGTCTTCATTACAAGAGCATTAAGATCAACAGGAAATTGTCAGTGCTTCGATGAGTACGACTGAATAACAGAACTCAAGGGTTTTGCACTTAGCTGTCCATGTCACCAAATTCAGGCAATGCGGGGCGGCCCCTACCATCCCCCTTTTTAAGAAAGGCAATACTTGTAAAACATACATTTATCCATGGGCTTTGCACTCAAACTACCTATCTCTAGGTGGCAGAGATTCTCTTGGGATCACACATGATTATGCTTTTTTTAAGATTTTGGTTGTATACTCACTAGTTTTGATGCTTTTGCGATGACAATATGCTTTTGTCAAAAACTTTCATATTAATAGATAAGAATAATTAATCAAAGGAATTAAATTTATATAATTATTAATGTCAGCATCCATTCTCATTCCTTTTCCAAGAGGAAAAAATGTCGTTTAAATTGTTAACCATTACCCTCGTCTACCGAAGGGGGTGGTTACCACCCCCCCCCCTTTCAGGTTTTTTCCCCGGCTTGTTTTCAAACCCCTTTTTGGTGCCAAAGTAAAGTAATGTAATTGTCAATTGACATGCTCCGCTCCGGGTATAGTTAAGATAACAGGGTGATCCCAAAGTGATGGCTAGGGGGGGGGGTACAATTCAAATACACTACCAACTGCTTTGATATAGAGCTTCTCAAAACAAGGTTTAAAGCGCTTTTAACAAATAGAGAAGAATTACTTATTTATCCTACACGGAACATAGTAATACAAACAGGTATTGTAAGAGATAACCATGAAATAGTCCTTAACATCAACTATAAATAAAAAAACAAGCTGCACAATTAATCTATGTGAGGCAATAACAAAAAAAAACTAATTTAAGCACACTAAGCACACGGGGAAAAAAAAAAATCAACTCTTAGTAAATAATGAAATTTTAGAGCTTTCGTGAAAGTAGCCCCCACCAATGGACTTGGAGTGCGAACAGAGATAGGCCAAAGAGTTCCATCAGGCTGGGGCCGCATTGTGAAAACCTGTCACCACTGACCTTTTTTGTGGTCAGGAAGCAGTGAGGAGCGTCTTGTGATCTCCAGATCGCAATCCTGGCCTGCCGGGAATATACAAGCGATGTCTTCGGACAAGGTAAGTGGCAAATGTCCGTAATTCCTTGTAAGTAAGAGCAATAAACTTAAAACAACGAGCTCACTAATTGGTAGCCAATGAGCTCTTTAAGGATTGGTGTGGCTGTTGTCCTTCTCACAGATCTTAAACACCAGCCAAGAAATATAAGCTGCTCTCTCTATTCTGCAAAATCTGAAGTTTTACCTACTCCGATCTCTGGCCGCCATTCCATACAAAAGTGAATTGGCATAGACAATGCGAGATAAAATCATTGAACGACAGATGATGACCTCTCAATGTTATAAGCGTCGGATCCGGGTAATATTGCGAAGTGGAAGTTAACAGATCTAATGATGACCTTTTACATGTTTGTCATAGACATTGTCCTGATCAAACACGACACAATGTTTTTAATTCATTGCCGAGTACGGGTGTGGACCATCCACTGTCCCGACCCCGATGGTATATGTTTGAGGCGACTTGTGTAATAGGATGAACATGCGATGAAATTTTCTGTCTTTTCATCATTCATTTGGTTTGTTACAAGTTGTTACAAGCGCATCCACTCACTGATTTCTTCAAGACAAAGAGAAGTCTTTTGAGACGCATGGTTGGCATCACCATCAATCTAGAGCATGTCAAATAGAGCTGCCCATCATCAGCATACATGTGGTAAGCAATCTTGTGCTTCCGGATGATTGTATGTGTACTTATGAAATAGAGGGCCCGACCACAGAAAACCGAGGAAGACCGAAAGGGAGATGAATGCTTGTTGAAATTGCATCCCCAATGCCCACACGAAAAGAGCGGTCTGCGGGTAAGACCTAATCCACTGTAACCAGTACTTGAATTTTTGAAGTATCACGTAACCTAACCAAAGAATGCATGATCAACAGTATCAAAATCTGCAGAAAAGATCTAGCAGCACAATAGCACTCCCTTACTGTGTTGTGAATTGCATTGAGGATAATCGATCTTGACACGCAGAAGTTCCGTTTCAGTGCTGTGTCGTTCTTTGTAGCTGACTGAAACCCCCCCCCCCCCCTTGCCGAACACAACAGAAGAACATCACAGACACTTCATTATTGTACCAATAGATAGCTACTGTCCTCCTCTTTCCATGATACCAAACTGAGTCCCAACATGCCTAGAATTAACCGTCACAATGATGTCATAAAGTTCGCATGTGTTCAATCAAACTGCCTTTTCCATAGACACACACAGTGAAAATTTCAAATTTTCCGCCAAAAGGTTATGAAAATCAGTTTTTTATGCGGTTTTGACTCTACTTGATGGGAAATGACTGGTTTTTATATAATTACAACCAAGCATTTTAAGAGCTATAATAAGGTGTTTGAGTCGCTAAAATCGCGAAAGTATCCATTTTTCCACCTCTATATTCAGTATTTTCGAACTTTCTCAAATTATGACGCCATGGTGACGTCATATGGGGATGTTTTGTACTTATTTTGGTACAATGGGAAAGAAAGAAACTCTAAGCGATCCTTTGGTACCAAATTTACAGGAACGGGTGTTCATAACGAAAATCACAGGGGGTGGGAGTTTTGTTACAAAAATGGGCTCGCAAAACACCAATTCTATCAATTATTCACACCATTATCAAAAATATGTTAATACAAGTATCTTACCAATGATAAATACTAAATACACCAGAATTCATGAATATTTTGTGAACCGAGCAATGGAGAAGAGAACAACAATCGAGTTGCCTCTCATACTAGAGGAAGACATACCCCTTTTGATGTATCTTGTCCAGCTCTGATCTTGTGTCTATCAGGTACCAACCACGCAAGTTGATGATGTTCCCCTTTATACCTTGTAGACATGGCCTATCAATCTTAGGTCACACAACAATTAATGATATTTGTAAAAGTCACGTAATTATAGTGTATCCAATGGTTTTTGTAATAATATAACTGCTGTTGCCTCCATTTGAAATTGTATGGGTTATATATTCAAATACCCACCGTTTTATAAGTCATTTTAATGTACTTCCTGTATTTGTCATGCGCATAATGTCATTGTACTCGTGTATGAATTGTCGGCCTCATGTTCTAACTTGGCTTTAACATACTCTATGCAGGTATACATCGACCATTCTGAAAAAAATGTGATATTAATTGCAAGTAATGGATGAATACATAATAACACTAATTTCATAGTCCCAAGTGACACGAACGTTTGAAACATGATCACGCACAATTAAGCATTTGGGTTAATAATTTCCTGATAGTAAAAGCGGTTATACGATTTGATAGATGACATGTGAATGTACTCATATTTCCTTTTTGTCGCCGCTTATTCCATTTGCAGATTACCTTGATTGAAATTTTCCGCTGTCTGACTTTGTTCCATTCTTTCTCGTGCTTTTCGGTTCTTACGTCAATTTCATTATTTATAGCTTACATTCGTTTTAATTCATACAATTTATTCAATTACATATCGTACTTTAATAGCAATTTGACATTACAATTTCGATAATCCAATTTTACGTAATTTTTCATGATTTTTTTAAGTGAAGACGATTTACTTTCAGGCTGACTGGGCACAGGGTGGAAATGATGTACAGACTTTTTCTACTGATCGATTTTTGTTAATGATGACCTAAGCTAATAATTTCTGGAGGGTGTGCAAGATTTCATGCAGTGCCATTTTCTAGAAATCCAATATGGCCGCTATCACTCTCAAATTCATTCAAATGGCCATATTTTTATGCACTAGATCCAGGTTTTAAAGCACGAGGAATCTTTTGGACCGGTTATTGACGTGATTTGATCACAACATTACCATCAAATCCAATATGGCCACCCTAAAACCCAATATGCCCTGAAATCATTCAAGTGACCATAACTCATCAAGTATTTGTGATCACAGCTGTTTGAAAGTCTCATTTATTATCACCAAACCTGAATAAAACAAAAAATATCACCGGCGACACACTTTTGACAACTAATTTGGAGTATTCATGCCACTTACTACATTCTGTGTAAATTTGATGAAATTTCATTGCGGGCAATATGATTTTTCATAAAAATCTAGTTTTACACGTCTTTCTATGGGAAATAGGCATATAGAGGGCGCTATAACATACAAATTATGACCTTTGTAGGCTTATATGGCAAGATTCCCGCAATGGATTTTTCTGATTTTGGCGGAGGTATTAGCTCTTGCATGTCCCTACTTATATCAGTTGTCAAAATTGTGTCGCCATTGCTTAAAATTGCTCTAAAAATAAAAGAGACATTTTGCATGGGGTCAAACGGCTGTGTGATAGAGGCATAATTCTGCGCTCTATACCCAGTAGGAACTCATATCTGACATTTCAAGTGTGTTAACAAGCTTACCAATCAAGATGGAAGCCAATATGGCTGCCTTTTAAGGTTTAAAACCTACGAATTGTCATATAGTCATAATATACTGGCCGTCATTTTGAATTTTAAGTATGTTGTCAAAACAAATATACCGGATACGAGTTATTAATGCTCAAAGACATACATCTCATACTTTAATTTAAACTTTAATAATCATTTTGGGTGTTTTAACTAAATACAACACAGATCTATAGCAATTTATTAGTTTTAAAGAAGGTAAAAAGGCAGCCACATTGGCCCCCATCTTAACATTTTTGCATGTTAAAGAAACAGAAATTCCAGATAAGAATGTCAAATGGTCAAATACTTATCCCATACCTTAATTTACACCTTTATAATAATAATTAGTTGATGTAACTACATATAATACACATATAATGTAGGTTTTACTATTTTTAAAGGCGGCTGTATTGGCTGCCATCTTGAATTTTGAAAATGTCCATTACAGAGAAATGCCAAATAAGGGTTTCTTGTGATCAAATACATGTATCTCATAAGTGTAATGCATAAAGCATGCATATAGACACTGGAATTAAGCCTCTAAACTGCAAAAAGTGCAGAACACTTGACGTGTCCGGATGCGTTGGAAATGCATTCTAGAGGTGTTAAAGTAACACTTGCAGAGTGTGATCAATTCTAACAGATAATGAACACCTGCAGAACATATTTTAGGTGTTCAGCATGTATTCAAGTCGCGTAAATAGGTATAATGGAGGTGTTGAGATCATTTTAATGATTCCGAGAGCATATTTGACTTTTGAGCTGCCATATTGGATTTTTGTGGCAATGTAATGATACAACTACTTTACCAACACTTTCTCGTGCTTAAAACAACGGAGTACCGAGAAATATTTGTCCCTATCAATCGAAATCTTATGGAATTATTCGTAATTTTTGACATGTTAATCAGCCATTTGGAATTTTCAAAAATGGCACTGTACCAAATTTTGCACACCCTCCAAAATTATTGGCTTAGATCCTAATTAACTAAAATCTATCAATGAAAAAGTCTGTACTTCCATTCGCTCCTTAGGCTTTGGGCCTAACTTCTACTGACTATGTGTAAATAATGAATAAAATGGCAAAGCTGCAATCATCAGTGTGAGAATCACCTAACCTGAATTCGTAGACCAAAACTGCTCAACCTAGTATAGTATAGTATGTTGTTACATCATGTTTCGCTAGTATTAGTTATGTCTTTACAAAACTAAAGAAATCGCAGACATCTGATTATTTTTGTTATATTTGTGGAATATGCATGGTGGGTGTCACATCCTACAATGGATTCAGCTTTAAAATAAGGGTCAAAGTAAATCAGATGGCCCGGGGCCAGCGACACCGCCGTAGCGTTTAAGAGAATAATAGATAGAGGCAGCAGTTACGTAACACATCATAACAAAACTACAACAGGTTAAGCGGCGGCACCAGTGGGGCGGGACAGTCCTTGAAAACTCAAGAGAACCCCTTCACGGGAATAAACCAACACATTTATTAGTTGAAGGTTCCGAATCATCATTGTGCTAGAAAAAAGAGTCAGTGGTCACCTTAAACGGAACACCCTGTCATCCCCCGGGCTGACATCACTGCCACCATTCATTTTGCACCTGATTATTTTTGCAGCATATTTGACAAGCATGTTTGTCAGGACCCTCGCATGCCATTGTTTTTGTTTTCTATAGTCAGTTTAAAAGAATGATCTAACCGGAGCTATGTGGATTAACACATCAACTGTATGTAGGCAGTTCATAATCAGCAACTCACATATCATGTAACCATGCTTTTGTTGTTTCATATAGACATGTTTAAAGAAATTGATCTAACAGAGCTATGTGATAACACATCAACTGTATTAAGAATTACAATATCACCCCTCGTAACTTCGTTCATCTTGCAATATAATGATTTTTTACAACTAGACTCAAAAGCCGTCGGTTGTTAGTGTATTAACCCCGCGCAAAAATGTAGTTTCCAATACGGTCCATTAGATTTAAATATTCGATGCCAGATAGCTTTTGGGGGTCAAGTCTTTGTCCGTTATGGGTCTTTGAAAAAGACTAAGCACTCAGGTTACGCCCAATTGATGGCCGTTTGATTTCACTGTCTGTTAGGTCTTTATAAAGTACCATGTAACGCATGACTTAAGGTACTGAGTTACAGAACTTGCTATTAAATGACTTCAGCCATTTTCCTGCACTCAGCGAAGTTCAACTTTGCATAAGGATAACTTATCTTTAATTTTATTTTACTCCCCCTCAAGTACGTCCATGCAAGCATGATGTAGCCTCATGATTCATATGAGATTGTTTATGTCAATTTTCTCACTTACTATTTCGCGAACAAAGCGACATTTTTGTGGAGGTCTGATCATTATTACCTTCACAAACCGTATCGTTGATAATAACCGCTAGGACTCACTTGATGAGTATGCACGGCCACTGGCAACTACGCATTCGGTGTTTTTTTGCGCCGGTGATTCTATAGTTCCTTGACAAGATGCTAAGCCCACCCTCTGCGAGATCTCCAGGAAGTGTCATGGTTTTGGGGTATAATAAATTATAATAGGCTGTTTTGATATTAGAGTGGTAAAACCAATCGGTGCGCATGGCTACAGAGCGCATAGCTCTGTAGCGTATTTCGCGTATTTCAAGGGTATTAATGTTTGATTAGAGATTACTTTTGCAGGGGAGTTTTCTGGAGTTTTGAGTTATGCACAGGTAATTTAAAACAGAAGCATGATTGATGTGAACGTCATATTTTTTTCTTAATTTATCTGATATTACTAGATCTTTTGACAAGGTTTACAAGCGATGATTTTTTAATGTCCTGGGACGGACTGCCAAGTAAATTGCATGTAAGCATTTCACAAATTACCGTTTTGGGGGAAATCCCCAATGCCCAAATCGAGCAGATCGTGTCCCTACCCTCCCTGTACAGAACCACATGTATAGCTCACATTTCTTGATCGATTACGCTGTGACAACAGAGATACAGAATGCTTGCTGCTTGGCCCGTATGTAGTTATAACGGTAACGAGATGAATAAGTTTTTGGTGTCACGTGTCAGTTACAGGTCACGTGTCAGGTATGAGATATCAGTGTGCTCTCTTCGGGGGCGACCTATTATATATGAAATTCCGACTATGTTTAAATCAAGGTCTGTACATATGACCCGCTGCCCAAAGTGCTATTATTTTTTTCCAAAAGACCCCGTATATTATGTCTAAACAACCAATTTAACCTTTCCCTACAGAATTCAAAAACCGACGTACGATGAGATAATCGGTTGTTTTTTTTTCCAATGTAGGGATACGTACGTCATTTTTTTTACCTGAATGGGTCCCCGAAGCAAATAATAAACCAATCCAAGCCGTTACGTCATCAAATCGTTATTTTTATTTCCAAAATTGGCTGGTTATTCCCATAATACATTCTTTTTAAGATTCAACATCTTATATTGTTCTTAATATTAAATATCATTGTCCCCGTATGAATGTGAAAAAGATGGTCCATAAGTCTACAACTGCAAACAAAGTCAGCCGCTAATACCCTTACCGTGGTCTGCATGAGCAGACGGATCCCCGTATTATTGTAGCAGCTTATAACAAGCCACTTGCACCGGCTGCGGGGGTTTGCGTCGAGAGCCAAAATTTGTCCGGGCGCTCTTCTTTTAACTAAATTGACTAGATGCCATTTTTTAACGAAGGGGTTTCTTTGCCAATGCTTTTTTTTTTTTTTTTTTTTTAAATGTTTGTGTTAAAATTGCTTCGGAAGAGAAGTTTCTATTACCGAATCTGTTGTGTGCACCTGTTACTCATTGCTCTCACGCGATCGACGGGTGTGGTTATGTGTACCGTTTTCACACGGACTATAGTCACGACGATGTAGCCAAGAAATCACAAATTTAGATTTAGCCGTCGTCATTTTTAATTAAGACAAAAAGCGAGGGTTATTTCTGAATTGTTAGAGGCCATTTAACAGTTATTCGCTTATTATAGACCTAGCTCACTCTTCACTTTTTGGGATAAGGCCAAATTTTTTTTTTTTTTCTAGAGGCCCGCATCAATACTTAATACCCATGGGCCACATATACCGCATCAAGTAGTTACTTTTTGGTTGGGCTTGGTCGGCAGCGTCTGAATATGTGTTGGAAACAGGCATTTTGTTACATCGGTGATGTGCATTTGTTTACCGTGTGTACGACCTTTAACCTCGTCATTTATGCTTCCGGTGTCATTCGGGCTTCAGTCTGCCTGTTGAGAATCGCTCCCCTCCTATTTCTTCTCGAATTTACAATTTGTGATATCAATTTAAACAAATGGTATGAATAGAAATGTAAGAATTGCAAGAATTGACATCAATGCATGTTGAGTGCATATTGGCCGGTATTTTTGGTTCTCGCCCTTCAAAGTTTTGGAGTCATTCAATATCGTATGTCACTTCAATACACGACTAGGACGTGAGAATCAGCTGTTCGATAATGCCCATTTCTATGATCATGATTTGAATGTCCTAGTTACAAGGACTAGCTGTTGGTTTGAACAATTTGTTGTACCCCCTGTTATTGTAAGTAGTTTCCGTTCAATCCAAGCAACAATTGGGAATTAAACTTCCATAGCATATACAACCGCGTGTCTCTCTTTCCATTTGTTTTTTAACTCAAAAATTAGATGTATCTGCGTATTTTTCCTTATTCATCCGTTATGACCTCACTTTTCTCAGACTAATTACCTACCAGCTTCGAGCCATTATAAATAATTTTAAAACGAATAAGCTCTCATACGGTACACGATACGCTTATTCCGTATCAATTTTGATCCACACCGCCTTTATTTAATCTCTCACAGATAAACCTTTCCTTTATTTTTTTGCCCTCACCTTCTTTTTTCAATTTTTATTTGAAATAAGTTCGTACTCAGGTTTCGACACGAATAAGTTAGCACATCCACATACCCCAAAATAGCTTTTGGACAAGCAGTACTGATTAAGGGGGGGGGGGGGGGTATGGTGTCTAATATGATAACAAAAATTTCTAATCCAGAAAATAGATAAATGCAATGCTAAATTGTGTAGCTGGTATCTCCAAATGCTTTTTATTCGATCGCAATCGGACTTCTGTTCACCGATATATGGCTGATCAAATCAAAGTAAGTGTACGCGAAATTTTGCCAAAAATGCATCATCTCCGTATATTTTATCATGTGAAAAATTTCAGGGGTTATAGTTAAGATATTTTAAAAGAGTTATTTATGAACTATTAACACATTCATTTTTTTTTTTTTTTTTTAATTGTAATATTTAATACTTATATTATCCTTTCCATAATTTAAAGTTCTTAAATGTCCACTGGTTAAGTGATTTTTAATGTATTTTCTTGTTTTCTCACCCTGGATATTTAGAAAATTATTTTAAAAATTAATTACAGGAAATGGATGCACCTATTTCGCGTTTTCGATGATTCTTTTCAATTAATATTAGATACTTCAGTATAATGAAATTTAAAAAAATAATTCCATATTTCACATCAAAGCAGCGCCCTCAATTTGTCTAAAGTTTCGAGGCCTATAACTCGTTTCGTTAAATACGCAAACTCCAAACGAGAACGAACGTAACTAGAAAACGCTACATGCTATGAACATGAAATTTGGCACCATATTTAGCACATATAGGCCGAGTGAACCATGAAGGAGGCCGATTGTCAAATTGTGTTTCCAATCAAGATTACGCCATGGAATTATGCGATTGGTCGATTGCCGGTTGCATGGCAACGGTATTAAAAACTCGGTTTCATGGTTCACTCCGTAGTTACCTCCTGCTATGCACCACCCAAGTTTCGTCCCAGTAGCAATGTTTAGTTATAGTTTACATTCGTTTCTAGATGTTAGTTAGCCATCAGAGTAGGCCTTTAGGGGTTACCATGCAACCACGCAAAAATTTTCCATGATTTTAAAAACTTTGTGACATGCTACAATAGGATATATCACATGTATATACCACTTTGGAAAATTAAGAAAAATCATTTCAAAGTTCACTGCTTCAGACCCCATAAATACCCCCCCCCCCCTTAAGGACCTTCGTGAATTAGGAAGGCCCGTTTTTCGCACCGGTCTGCTACAACAAAACCAAGCTTTTCCGAATGTTTTTTTTACCATTCTTTTTTTTGCACCCATTTTTTTAAAAAAATTACAATTTCTATAATAAAGATTATAATCCTTCTGTCGTTACGTATTTATGCAATGATAATTCTCATGAATGCAGGCGATGGCTTTTTCGTTTAAAGGGATATGTCCAGAAATGTTCAATTGTTTTGTATTTTTGGATTAGTTAATTATTTTAGAATTCACTCCGAACAATGAGCAATCGAGACAACAAGAAATCGTAAGTTCTCCTGACAATATACATGTACCAGGGGCGGCGCCAGATAAAATATAGGAGGGGCGAAACATCAATGGTGGGGGGGGGGGCGAAACAGTAGACATGCAATCATTTTTGGTTAAAAAAAACCCTAATTTTTGCGTAAAACCCCGTTGTCTCACATTGTGAAAATCTCAGTGGTGGGGGGGGCGCCTCCCCGCCACGCCCATGGCGCCACCCTGCAATGTACTACTACGAGGAGTAGTAGTAGTAGAATTAGTGGTAGTCTAGCAGCAGTAGTAGTAGCAGCAGCATTAGTACAGCAGTAGTAGAGTCAGCAGCACGCCGCAGCAGCAGCATTAGCAGTAGTACGTAGTAGGAGTAGTAGTAGTGTAGTAGTAGTAGTAGTAGTATAGTTAGTAGTAGTAGTAGTAGTAGTAATAGTAGTAGGTAGAAGTAGTATTTAGTAAGTAGTATTAGTAGTAGTATTAGTAGCAGCAGCATGCAGCAGCAAGCAGTACAGCAGCACACAGCGCAGCATGCAGTAGCGTATTAGTATTAGTATCGTAGTAGTAGTAGTAGTATAGTAGTAGTAAGTAGTAAGTAAGTAGTATTAGTATAGTAGTAAAGTTATAGTAGTAGTAGTAACAGGAGCAGCAGCAACATAGTATAGTCGTAGTAGTATACAGCAGCAGCAGCAACATAGTATAGTGAGTGCAGTATACTTTTAGTAGTACGAGGTGGTAGAGAAACATAAATTATACCATATATTGAAGGGTGCCTCGCTGCCAAGAAATTTGAGAATTTGGCTGTATTTATGAGTTTTCAGTTTTTTCTCATAAAAATGTACACATTTAAAACTCTCTATTTTGCTTTTACCATTATAGACATTTCGTACGATTTGTAATTGATTTGTATTGTACCTGATAGTTCACAAGTTAAAAATACCAAATGAATATGACATTGATAACTACAATTGGAGATTTTTGACACTTTATCAGAAGCCTATTTATATTGTGTTTTACTTTACTCTGCTCAACCGCATACAATTGAGATTACATTTAAAAAATAATAGCAGCCTAATTATTTGTTTTAAATAAAAAAAAAAAAGTGCCAGATAAATTTAAAAATTAATGTGTAATCAAACAAACTAACGGTATAAAAGGGTTTTTGGTTTCAAATGATAAAAATGTGCCGGCGTTTAAGTTAAAATCTCCAATTGCCAACGGCATCTCAATGTTGAATAATTTGGCACTAAGATGCAAATTCTGCTGATTACGATGTCCTACAGAGGCATCTTTAAAATGAAAAAGCATTGTTTTCGATTTAGACCATTTTTTGTTTCATTTTGGCCGTTTTCCAGTAAAATCAACTTCTGCTCGCGCGAACTAAGAATGTTTTAATTGTCTCTTTGTTGACACAGGAAATATTGTTTGAGCAAGGTGGGCACCTTTAATTGAAAAAAAATACCCTACAGTTAGGAGCTGTACGAGTTATCGTTAAATGTGTTAAAATCCAATATGGTTGCCGCGCCGTTTTTACATGGCAACGGTAGAAAAGTTACGGTTATAAATCCACATATTTTCAACTCGTGAAGGTTAGTCAAATACATTCCCGGTTTTTAAAAGTTAAAATATAGCAACCTTTAAAAAACCTCTTGGTAGAGAGCCCCTTAACTTTGTACGTGTGCTTTCTTTATTTAAACGCGAAACAGTTCATAGATTTCCAATGGAACCTGGTCAAGTCGCCCCCAAACCGTCGCCCCCATGCCAAGTCGCCCCCCGGTAAACCAAGCGCCCCCAAAAACCAAGTCGCCCCCATGCCAAGTCCGCCCCACAAAAAAACACACACCCACCAATCGCCCACAACACACACCAAGTCGCCCCAACACACCAAGTCGCCCCCACCACACACCAAGTCGCCCCCAACTCACACCAAATCGCCCCCGGCCCAACGGCGCATGCACTTAACTCATGCACCCTAAGCCACTGTGTGTTTGGTTATTTCAATGTGGTGGGTGGTACGTTTCAAGGAATAGGACGGGTTGATTCTCCGCGGAAAATATACGTATGTATTTAACTTACGTTGTCGCCGCATGCATGGCTGGATCAGGGCAAGTCATATAGTGCACAAGGAGAAGTTTGAAAATCAAAAGTTACGAGTAGTTGCGCCAATTTGGCAAACCCTAAAATATACGAGCAAAATCAGCGAATTCTTTAATCGGAATGACGTTTTTCGTTAGGAACCGCTCTATTTTGAGATTGGCGAGTATCACCCATATGAAAAAGCATTCACCCCGGTATAGGTTCCTTTTGCTAATAGCAAATGGTGCCGGTGCAATATTGGCACGATGGATGAATGTTTATTTTAAAAAAAAATCATGTTGCCGATTCTACAGTGGAGTTTATTTCGTCACCTCATATGTATATAAAATATAAAACACAATACTGTTGGTATTGGAATTAAATTTATATTAGACTAGGTGGCTATTGTTGTCAGTAGAAACTAAGTAAAAATAACACAAGCTAAAAAACCGGATGTGCGATCGATCGGCCTATATAATCCAAACTTTGAAATGAACCAATTTGAAATTCAATAATAATTTGAGTATAATTCCTGGTTATGCGATTAAAAACATTAATTCTGGGGCAATTTCATAGGAAATACTTGATTGAAATGGGTTTACTTTACTATAAAAATTGTAAAAATGAATAATCCAAATGTTGTGACCAATGTTTAATGGTGGAAAACTCATGGGAAAACCTATCAAAGTAAAACCTCTGTTTCTGTGACTTGAGCGGTATTGGTTTGCGTTAATTTTCCTTATTTGAATGGGCATTTTATAGTTTAGTAAATAAATTTGCATTGGAACTTAAATATATAATTTGTTGAAAAAACAAAAAAAGCAGGTGGTCCAAGATCTATCAGACCGGGAATTAACAAAAAGTGCTTCCGGAAACAATGTTTATTTTTGTCAAGATTAAGAGGACAATGATTCCATACTAATATCATTAATCGAGTTAGGTCTCTTACTGTTTTAGAAGATTTTCAAGCAAAATCATTTTTGAAAATTGGAATATTATTCAAAAGGGCCAACTTGTAAAGTGTGGGCGGTTTGAAATTTACCTTCTGAAAAAAATTGTAGATTAACCAAAAAAACAAACATTCTAAACAGTCGCAAGATTTATTCTTAACAGAATGTTTATGGTACGATATGTAGGTTGGGTAACCGATCGAATCCCACTCTTATTTTTAAATATTTGGACACTGGAATTTGACATTTCCCATTGAAACAAAATATCCAGTACACATTTTTATTCAATTATTATTCAAAAAAAGGAAAAGAAAAGAAAAACAGGATGGATGATTTCCCCTCGTTAAGACGGATACGCTTGAAGTAAAGAAGTTTCTTAACCTAAAACTGGGTTTCTTCTTTTTGAGGGGATAAAAATCTAGCCACCGATTATAGTTGCAAACAATCTATGTTTTAATGGAAAGCAATCGGACCAAATTTCAACATTCGTAAAGTTTTTGAACTGTATGACGTTCCAAACTCGGACAAGCATTGCCGTTCACGCAAGAAAAGTAGTAAAACCTCTTTAAAAAAAAGGTGTTCTCGGGTTTATTCACTTCAGGGTGTGGATTTAATCTAGGTTTCCCGGTCAAATTTTGTAGTTTTTATCAACAACAAAAATGATTGGTAATTTGCGCACGTTTTGGGTTCTTTGTCAAAATCATAAGTTTGACCACATTGTATTAAAGGGGCGTGTTCCGATCCGTCGGTGGGGACCCCCCTGATTTTTTTTAAACCGGACAGTAAGTTCGATTTGTTTCATATCTTGCTATAAAAATATTGAGTTATTTCTTTCTTAACATTTCGATTTATGGTGACTATTATTTCTTAACAAAAAATGAGGTGTTTTGTAAAAAAGCGTGCCTTTTGCATGATATCTCATCTGAAAAAAAATTAAGCGGAGAAATGTTGTTTTGATACAGAAATTGTGAAATACCTAGGGATGTAATTACCCAAAGGTTATTTTAAAAAAAAAAAAAAAAAAAAAAAAAATTCACCCTTTGTTTTCATTTTAAATATATGCTGTAGCCAAATACAAACGTAAGACATCGTTTTGAGTGTCATCTATATTAAGATAATTAAAGGAAGATATTCAGTTTCGACCTAAATCTTTGAAAAATATCTAATTGTGAGAAGGTGGTATTAGCTGCCATTTTTTTGCACACAATCTACAAGGTTCTGATTTGTATCTCCTTTTCAGTTTCAAGTTCCATCAATACTTTCTAAAAAATTAGTGTTTTTGGTTCCACACACAAAAGCATACTGTGATACGAATATATTCATACTTTACAATCCACACAAGGTCTGTGTTTTTCGGTTGTCCCCGTTTTGTCAGATTTTGTGAAACCGAGTTGGACAAAAGCATTTTTGGAAAGCGTCTGCGATGAAGAACTATACTAAACGAGGAGTCTCCATGAGAACTGAATAGTGTCTGAATCCGTTTCACTTATGAATATTTTTCTTTGCCAAGATAATGCAAAATATTCTGTAAAAATAAAGTAAAACAATTTACACTATTTATAGGGCTTAATATACAAAAATGAAAAGTTCATGGCTGGGGTCGGTATAATCCAAAACTGGGAAAAACAAAATACAGATATGAAGGACAAACATAAAATTTTGCAAGGGATACACCAAAACGATCACCGTAGAATCGTTTCGAGGTATCAAAAGGTCAAGATCAAGGACGGTTTATGTGCATTACCTAATACCTACAAACCAAAGTTGAGAGACAATATTTACTCAGTAGGAAATGGTAACAATGATATTATGATCAAAATAATAGGGAAAAGAATATTTGATATTTGAGGTTGGTTGGAACATACGAATGGGGGGAAAAAAAAACCAATGTACAAAATATTATCAAAAAACTTGTGGAAGAGTAATAAATTGAAGGGGTGTGGACCGATGAATGGGGAGGAAAAACACTGAGAAAGGCTTTGATACGGATTCCACGCTTTAAAAACAAGACGACACAAAAAGAGACGGAAAACTATCAATATAATCATGGAAAGTTTTGAAATTAACCCGACATCACTGTTTGAGTAATCCACAACATTTAGGCTATCTCAAAAGAGTTAAAAACCTTAGTCCAAAAAGGGTTGGAATTTCCGTGGGAATCCTTCATCAAATGGGTGGAATTTCCCATGTTTTACTCATTGTTGAGAAAAACCCTTTGAAAACGGATCATGTTACTCTAAATATGCTTTATAAAGGTCTTGTAGTTCCGATTTATGTCTATGTTTCTATTGTGTTCTCTACTTTATATGGAGCCTGGCACCTATACCGTGGGAAAACAAACTTGGTGGTTTGATGTAGAAGCAATAATGCATATTGCAAGCCAGATTCATGACTGTGCTAATATCGATGGTTTGAAACCATAAAATACGGCGTTTTTATTTGATTATCGTGGGAAAATGAAATGATTTAAGGGCTCAAATTTCAGGACGACAATGAGGGAAAAAAACAACGGCCTCTCAATCTTATATCAAAAATCGATTGATACTTCCGGGTATTATCGGAACGAACGCAACCTTTAATAATGCATTCTTGCAAATCTACTGTTCCCCTTCTCTATCTCTCTCTCTCTCTCTGAAACATCTCCGTGACCGGACTGGCTATAAAAAGGACTACTCTGGGAACAAACTATTCTAAAAGTCTAAAGTCTCAGAGAACGAGAAATGGAGCAACAAATGGTAGATTTCCATGGGAAAAAGTATTCAGAAAATTGCAATTTGATTTCATAATGTCGATTATTTCCATCAAAAGAGTGATTTTAAATGAGTTAAAAAACGCTTTAGACAACCAGTGGCCTAATCTTTTAAGTTGTTTAAACGTGACAGGAGGAGAGGAGATTTTTTAAGATACGAATTCCTCTTCAAATGCCAGAAGGGGCCGATTGGAAGGACCACCTAACCAACAACGTTTTTCAAAGGTTAATGGACAAACAAGTACAAAATGAAAAACAAGCCAAAACCTTGTTTTGACTCACTGACTATCGTACAATTATCCCTTAGAACACCGTGCTTTGACTTTTCTGTCGTGCACGGACAGGAAGTACAAATCATTATTATTATTACCATAAAGTACGGGAGTATTTGGCTTATTTCACTTCAGGTGTGATCTAATAACATCGGAAAGCATTCCAAAATATGCAAAAAAAAACCGGTGTGGTTCGAAAAAAATTGGGGCGCTTCATTCAGGAAATTCTTCCTTCTTGTCTCTTTAAGGTGTCAGGAAGCCTACATCTTAATGAAAGTTGTTCAAAAATTTCCCGGTTGTCCGTTTTAAAATTTTGAACTTGTTGTGTCAGAGTGACCAATTTATGGTCAGTTTATGAGGTGGAAAAAGTGTGGTGTGAATTCTTTTTCCGAATCGGAAAAAATCAGAATTCTTTAAACAAAAACTTTCCGACTTAATCAAACCGCAAAGCGTTGTGATTGGTTGTCCACTTTTTATCGCAAAATCTGGCGATCGTGATTGGCCACCGGGAATGGCATTTAAGATCATGTGATTAGATCGACAACACCACGGATATATATTTTTGAACAGGAAAAAAAACTTATGGCACTTGGTTTAGTGCCAAAGATGATACGGGAGAGAAAAAATTGGTGTTAAAATTCAAAAACATCAAATGGTTGCGTATTCTGGGCAGGACGATGTTTTGTCTTAATAGGTGATAAATGAAAAAGACTTGAAAAAAGTCTACTGGAGGGATTGTAGCAGGCGAATTCGGTGATAAAATATTCGATTAAAATTTTAACTTGATAAATCTAACGTTCGCCTAGTAGGTAATAAAAAACTGGATTCAAAACACCACCAAAAAATGGCCAGCTTGCATTGTAACAACTACATCAAGAAAAACTACAATGAATATTAAATAAATCTTGGGAGGATTTAGCAGAAATTTATATGGCTCATTTACACATGTTTGGAGGACGTGATTTCGAAAAGGCAAAGAATCAGGCGTAATGAAAATCATAATTAACAATCAGGATTGGATTTTAAAACCGGTTTCTCCGGCAGACCTCTTATGGAAAACATGCAATGCCATCCATCAAATATGCGTGTTCATCTGACCTTTGCGCACGGCGAATTCTAGATTGTAAAAAAATTGGAAAAACCTTCAAAAACTTCAAGATGGCAAGGACAATTGATTGAAAATGAACAAAAATAAATTGATTGATTATTCGTTTTGGGGGTCGGCCGCAAATTACACAAGGAAAATCATAAAATAACCAGAAAAAGGAAAACCTCATAAAAAAAGACTTCCAAAAGTGGAACCAATGTCAGAAATAGAATACCTAAATTATTTTTTGGTTTTAAAGGAAAATAGTGAATATGCAATATCATAAAAATCGTATAAAAGGAAATTGCCCCACCTCTTCCCAATATGTCGGCCATTTCAAGTTATAGTTACTTGTCCGGTGCGGTGACACACCCAAACTGCACATTTCGCTGTCTTTTATTAAGGGCATTTTACGTTTAACATATAGGCCTATGACGTTTACTGAAAAAAATTTTTATCACAATGCTCGCTCTCAACTTGTAAGAGTATTTTGGCCCATAACGTTGTAATTTTGCCGCGGCATTTTCCATGGAAAAGAAGAGTAGTATGGTGTCTGCCTGTCTTTTGGACTATGATCGCTACTTTTCAAACAAGTCGCCTCCAAAATGAAAAGCTGGGTGGTGATCAGAGCTTGCGCGTGGATTCTTAACGAATTCAAGGGACTTGAAAAATGTTAAACATGTTTTGTGTTATAGGTCCGGATTCTACTGTGAATTCTGTTGTGGATGGGGGTGATCTTGGCAATAGGGGTCCTATACTTGGGTAATGGCATGGTAATACATTATAGATGAACAAGGATGATAACTACGGGATAAACATGCCCAGTAAAGTCGTTGTGAAAGTCTGCAATTATCATTCCTTTTCAAGATTGCGAATTCAGTTTTTTAATGTTCCGACATGGATTGATAGGGTAGGCCAAATTGGGGGTTCTTTTCGATCAGAATCATTCACTTCCTAATGTACATTCCAAATTGTTTTTAAGGAAGGAGGACTATTTCAAAAGACATATTATTCGTTTTTTTGAATTAATTTTGATGATGTGGATAAAGATTAGTTAATTAAAGATACGCCACTTCAATTTTAATTTGAATGTGTGTGTGCAGGTATGGCTGATTCAATCACAAATGGACTCTTTATTTCATTGTTACTTTTCACAGTAGGAATTGAGCACAATTATTACATTCGTTAATATTTCTGAACTGTTCAAAAAAATAAGAGTTCATTGTTGGCTTCAAAATAATAATTTTAACTTGGATTTTGGACAAATACACACTAAATTAGATACGTATTTGATTATTTTGGCAAGTGACGGGGCGGCCATAACGAAATGTATTTTTGACAAAAAATGGCGTGGTAATTTCCGCTCATCCAAAAATATTGTTTGGTCGTCATATTCCGCTCATCACAATAAGTGTGCTGTTCCCTAATTAGAAAAACTCAATTATAATTTTAGTAGATTTTTTATTTGTAAATATGTCGTTGTTTTATCACCGTTCATACGTGTGTGGAA
Organism: Ophioderma brevispina; assembly: GCA_023653785.1. Lineage (NCBI taxonomy): Eukaryota > Metazoa > Echinodermata > Ophiuroidea > Amphilepidida > Ophiodermatidae > Ophioderma > Ophioderma brevispina. Next base: position 3,724 of record JAMKCH010044041.1, on the reverse strand, counting down.
GTTTATTTAAAAACAAGAATCTGCCCGGGAAAAAACTCTTGAGTCAATGCCACTTTATATGAATTTAGAAAGGACTGGTCTGTAAACCCGTTGCGACGTAAAAGTCGCGAATCGGTTTGTTACAAATCCAGGGGGAATATCACGGAAGGTTTAGCAGCGCGCAGGTCCACTCTAAAATTTAAGTTTTGCGTATTATACACAGGATCTCCGACATTGGAGTTTTAAAATATATTAAATAAAAACAAAAAATCTGATTTTTGAAGGTTTTTTGAGGTGAAAAAGCCATTTGTCGTGATTTTTGGAGTTTATATGAAGTATACGCAGAAACTTCGATTATTGGGTTTTTTAAAAAATATAAAATTTTTTTAGATATAAATAAAAATAATTTAAACATGACGCAGAACCCCCGGGAAAACAGACCTCTGCTTTCTTGGAGTTTATATGAAGTATACGCAGAAACTTTGACATTAGCGTTTTTAATATAAATAAAATCAATGTTCAAAAATTATGGAGAACCCAAGGATATTCGGAGTATTTGTGGTGGGGACCACGCAGACCCTCTGATTTTGGAGTTTTGCGGAATATGCACGCAATTTGCATTTAGAGTTTTGTCACATAGGAAAATAAATAACAAATAAAAATAAAGTAGTGATCTGGAAATTAGCCATTCATCGATTACTGAAAACTGGTTTCGTTTAGTGTTAGTCCAATTATCTTTCAGGGTCCGCATTGACACAAGTATTAAAATACTTAGCGGGACAAGCCAAACACAACACAGGCAGGAAACCCATAAGTGTCTTAAGGAGACAGGACAATAAGGCAATGGGTTTATGCAAGTCAATAAACAATAACAAAAAAGGATTGGAACGTGAGGGGAGGGACAGTATTCAAATGAGAACAAACAGAATTATAGGAAACGGTTCCACCAAAGATTGCTTCTCGATTGTCTACAAGCAATTACAGGTTTCTCTTCTGTTATTGACATAAGTGGTACTTCTTGTTTTCGGAGAGAAGACTTTGGCACGTATTGTGTGCCTATCCTCCTCCTTTAGGGGGAACCAGATACAACTGCTGCGGGAAGGCCAGTTTTTTAAATAAAAAAAATATTTGCAAATAAAAAATATTAAAAAATTATGGAGAACCCAGATATCGGAGTTTTGTGGTGGGATGGAAAGGAGGAAACAAACAGGGGACCCTTCTGATTTTGAGTTTCGCATTATTATACCGCAGAAAGGGAACACTCTATATTAGAGTTTTAAATAACAAATAAAAAAATTGGTAAAAATATTGGAGAAAACCCCGAAATCTTGGATTTTTGCGGGCGGACACAGATTCCTCTGCGTTGGGAATTTTGGGCGTATTTTACCGCAGCTCAGGACAGAAGAAAAACTTCGAGTTATTGAGTTTTTAAATATAACTTAAAAAAACATTTAACATTATACCCGGAAATCGAAGTTTTGGCGGTGGGCGCAGACCCTCCATTTTTTTTTGTAACGCAAACCTACACATATTCGATTATATGCGACAGGAGTGTGTTTTTGCAAATGCGTGTTGGGGGAAAAACTGGTTGTGGCTGGGGGCGAGTTTGGATGTGTGTTGGGGGGGCGACCTTGGGCATGGGGGCGGGACTTTGGCCGGGGCGGATGGTTTACTTGTGGGGGCGACTGTGTTTATTGTTGGGGCGAGTTGGCGTTGGGGCGACTTGGTTTTTTGGGGGCGACTTGATTGTATCCCTTCCAAATGGACGTTCGGCGTATCGTGTGTATCGCTCTCACCACTGACCAAATGGTGTGAAATGATCAAATGGGGGCGATAGATACTCCACTATAGAACAGTTTCTGGTTTGTTATCATACGCCTCTCAGTTTCGCCAATTTCTCTCAGTATGAGGACAAATACCAGAATAGATTAATTTATAGAGGAGTTTGGAAAAACTGGCAAAGGGAACCCTGGTAGGAACATGTAAATAATGGGATATATGGTGACATTTTTGTGATATTTTACTATGATATATACACCGAGTGCAAAAGTGTGAAGACTCAAATTTTCAAAAGGAACAAGAAGAAGAAAAATTAGAAAGAAAAACGAAGAACAAGGAAAGAGGAGAGAAAGAGGGGAAGAGAAGCCAGCAGCAGACATGCAGCAGCAGCAGTAAGCAGCCGGGACAGGTATTATTTAAAGTTTCATTGTGACTTTGAAAATGCATCGTGATATTATGTTATTTGCCCAAATACTGGAATTTGCAGGATTATTTTAAACATTAAAACGCAGTTACCTCTGCTTTGGTCTACTTTCTGTGCATTATTTACCATTTCACAGATATGCTCTCTCATTTTCTATTTTTTGTAGGCCACTGTGGGTTTGCGGCGAAATATAGACGGTTGCAAAGACGCAGGTGTTACAGATTCGCCCTTCATAATATTTAGGAAAAGCTTTGAAAAAGAAAAAAATAAAAAACTTAAAAAAAGCAAAAATTAAAATGCATATCTTATTTTAGGTCTACTTCACAAAAAAAGAAAGGATTCCTGTGCAACCCCCCTGAGAAAATGTAATGAGTCCAGTTCTAAGACTACCTCAGGCTTGCGTTTTATAAATTACCAAGTAGACATACTAACTGAACATTAAATTATTTAATGCTTTTTTGCAAAAAAATAAAAAAAGGAGGTAATGATCGTCATCTTAAGAAAATGTGCATTATGCTTCTTTGAAAAAGTAGCGATATTCCTATTCCAACATAGTGGAACTCGGAAACCAAAAGCTGCCTCTGTTCTTAACAAATGGGCTAAAATGCAGTTTTTTGTTGTCAATTTTGATCGAGTCCAAATTAGATAGTCTCCCCTGTCAAAAATGAAAAATCCATGTTATTCCTCTTTTTTATATTTTTGATAATTAAGATATTGACTTAACATCTGCTAAGTATCTTTATGATTAAAATAGTCTTCCTTTTACTTTCATTTTGCCCGATCCATAATTTGGTATTTTACCAACCTAAAAAAGGGGGAGCAGAACATCACCATCGCCAAAACAATGGTAGTAGTAATGCAAAGACATAGAAGTAGTAATGCAATAGTATTGACCATGCTTACTCATATTCATATTCATGCACATACACCTTAAAACAATAGCTGTTATACACTGGGCAAACTTAGCTGATGCATGATAAGCGGAACCTTTGCCATGACAGCGGACCTTTGGAATTTTTTTGAGGGGGGTGCGTCGCACCCTTCGCACCCCCTGGCTACGCCCCCCCCCCCCCCGGCTACGGCCCTGCCTCGACCCGCCTGGTTCTCTCAGAATTTGACTGATCAAGCAAACTTTCTTTTACTTTCAAAACATAAAAAATTCATAGGTAAAATACATACAAAGAAACAAACAAAAACAAACAAGATATCGTAATGCTACCCAAAACACTTAACGGGAATAAATGATACGGGAAATGGACAAGACGGACTTTTCAACATGTCTTGCTGATGTATGTAGTACTATCACTAATGAGGAAGCAGAGTAGAAGAGGTAGAGGTGAAAAAAAGGTATGAGTAGAGTACCAATGCCATGAAGAAATCAGTGAGGCAGAGCCAAGGACCGGGGGGACCTTATTAAGCCTTTGTACTGGTTTGATGACAATGTTTGTTTGAGTTGAGCGGAAAAGTATTTTTTGTTTGTAATTGTGGTGATGGATTCTGGGAGATCATTGGACTCATCATCTGGAATTTTGCGCCGTATAC
>JAMKCH010044040.1:0-12702 GCA_023653785.1 Ophioderma brevispina | reverse complement strand
GAAAAATAACCCTAATCTTGGCCACAGTATTATCATGCACCTACTTGTGCTTGTTATTTATCTCCTCTCCTGCATTCCTTCCGTTCCCTTTCTTTCGATTAAATAAAATAATCTGTATTTTGGAGATATTCTTGTCGGGATACGTGCTACACGATTTTGACTTATGTAATGTTGTTATAACTAGAAATGTGGGTGATTCGTAATGTGAAATGCAAAAGATTTGATAAGACTCGTCTGACATGCCCGAAATGTCAGTATGACTCCATTGTAACTAAATAAATTCATACCTCGCTTATTCATTGCATGTTTTTGTTGGTTTAAAAATTCTCATGAAGAAAAATTTCAATGTTTCCAATCTAGAAACTAAGGTCACTGTTGTGGGACTAATCGACTAGAAAAAAAAGACAGGGAAAATGAACTTATGAAGTTGTCAAAGTGTATTTTCCGCTAAGTCCTGTCACTGCAGACTGCCTAGACATAGATTTTTCCCGCCTATTTCCAGCACAGTACTGTGAGTACATTGTTCCTGTAGCTAGGCTACACTCGTTGCAATTATGTTGACTCTTGCCAATGCCCTTAAATGTTTTTTTTTTTTTTTTTTCAAAATACTTAAATTGTTGTTATAGATTCATGTTTCGTATTCCTCGTATCCTGGGTATTTGTAGAACATGATGACTAACTCACCTTTGTCCCATCTGGTATATTTCGGACATAATGACGAATTCGCCGGCCTACTACTTCCGTATCTGTACGACATTTTTGTTTTCTAGATGCGGTTTGCTGCTAGTGTTTTGTTTGTCCTCTCCTATCCGTCTACGCAGCTCAGATCCATTAAGGCTGCTCGAGAATGAGGACGCACTGCAGCACAATAGCGAGGCGGCATAGCTACCCTATCGTGATTTTGTGATAAAAAGCCTGAAATTTATCACAGATGTAGAGAAAGTATACGACAGATCAGAACATGAGTCCATCGCAAATGTGCATCCCCGTCAGCCATTTCCCAAGATGGCCTGCCAAAAGACCATTTTAGGCACTTTTGCTAATATTTCAACACCTGCCTTTTACTTATTCCTATACTAGGCATAAAATATGCTAAAAATCCATGTTTACAATGTGTATCCCATCACAGGCCATGGCATATGTGTCCCCTGTCGCCATTTCCAATATGGCCGCCAAAAAAATGCCATTTTACTGCATATTTTGCTACATTTCAAACACCTCCTTTACTTATTGTCCTAGCTATCACAAAATATGCTAAAGCATGCTACAATGTTTGCTCAATCACAACCATTCTGCAATATGTGGTCCCTGTCGGCCCTATTCCAAGATGGCCGCCGAATTAACCATTTTAGACATGACCATGGTGAAGAAGCCCCCATGCACCCCCAGAAGCCTCCGCGAGTGGTAATCACTTTGTTCAGCAAAAAAAAAAGAACCCTTCTGAACGATGATCACACCACTTTCTTCTGCCACTTATATGAATTCAATGCGTTATATATCACGGATTTTGCTTTATTCGCGGGCGCGATTGCTAGGTCGTTCCCCCCAGGGTCGTTCACTAACTTTCCGGTCGTAATGAAGTATATCACGCATGATGTGTCCGGCTATATAACCGATCCACTGTGTACACGTCGTAAGCGTATAACCACAAAGGCCCGTTTGGGTTAATATAGCAGTATACGGGACGGGAAACCCCGGGTAGGTAGCCGTATACGGCTAATCACTAAACTTTGCATTTCAGGTTCGCTTCAGGTGGACTATCTTTAGTTCTAGCTGACTATTTTTTTAAGATACACCCCACAAAAAATTATAAATCTATGAGCCAGCTTCGATATTTTGGTTGCAAACATCGCATATTATATAGACAGTAGGCCTATAGCAAAACAAGATGCGTATAGTCTCAGTCCCAAAACAAAATGCCCTAGTACAAGACAGTGATGACCGGCGTGATGAACGGATCCGAAGAGATTTTTTAGCCCGTGGAGGGTTTGGTGGGTATCATGCTCATCCCGGGTTTCTGAAATGACCTTCGAACGGGCACCAATTTTTCCGTTCAAATATACTCCTACCCAGGACCAGTTTTTAGTGAAATATACTCGTTTTCAGTGAAATATACCCCTAACGGCGACCAATTTGCAGTGAAATTCTACCCCTTGCGGGACGTTCAATTCGTGGAATAAAAGATCTTCCTTTAAAATATCAATATAGGCCTACCAAGAAAAAATCTTGAAGGTGCTACTGCCAAGAAAAATACACACACAGGGTTTATTTTGCTGATATTTTAGGTTAATTTTTTCCTATTTGATCATTGAAACCAGTCACATAAAAACTGAATTTGATACCCCTAGTGAGAATAAAACTTGATTATTGTGCATTTGATACCCTAGCGGTAGTCCCGCATTTGCAAGCTAGTCCCTCTTTTTGGAACGAGAATTACCCGACCAAAATGCCAAGAAACCCTCCCCGCGGGATTTTTAGGCACTCCGCGCTATTCCAAAGAAAATGATGAAAAAAAATTTTACAAATACTTAAAATGAAAAGACAACTATAAACCCATTGTCCACGAAAAAATTAAGATGGGAGAGAAAATACAGCGGCCTACTATAAGAAACGGAAGCCAAGTTTATGTAAACGTGCAAAGATTTCGAGACATCCATATTGGTTGTCAATTATGTGATTCCATAGATTATAGACCCTCAATAGATTCTAACTTTTTTGGATGCAGATTTCTCCCGAAGTTTCTTAAAAGTGAAAACAAAAAGGTGTTTGTATTTGCCTCATTTAAATATAAAAACCAGAGGCAGTGCCATACGCCGAGTTATGGGGGGGGGGGCTTCGAAAAAGTGGACCTTTTGTTAGGTTTTTATACGAAAAGTAGACATTTGCGTAAAATGGTGGACCTAACCCCGCTAAATGGGACTTTTTAAATTGGTATCACCAAAAAATGTGAACTTTCGTCACGGTGTCAAAATTTCTCTCTAAATCTGTGGATTCTGTGGAAAGTTAATGCACTGGTTTGGGATGATTTATTTCGCATCTCAATAAGGTCATGTGATCCACAAAAAATCCTATCCCTGACTTTACACTCATTAAGCCCACAATTAGCCAATACCAGATCATAAATTCTCTTGGGGTCTTAAATTTCTTGAACACTTGTTTCCCTATAGTGCTGAAGGTGTTTGTACAGTACCAAGATCCTATAGGCACATTCCAATGCATATGAGATGACTCAACACGCCATCAATTTCGTATTTGCTCACATAGAAAATTATTAAATTTTCATTTTTTCACCAAGAAATCATTTTCAGCTTCCATCCTTTCAGATGGGTTATTTTTGATTGGAAAGCTTTTCATGTTACATTAATCAGTGCAAAAATCAGGGCTTTCGATTTTTTAAGAGATACCACATTTGCAGTGAAATCACTCGTTGCACCGTACGCAAACTTTGACTAAAGCGTCAAATTTACTAGTGGCGTTTTTGGGTTTTATCGCTTCTTGCATGTAGAATATAGGCTATTATGCTTAGTTAGAAACATTACACGCTTCACAAAGTATAACATACTGTTTTTGTTAATTTTTATTTTTTTCCGATTTTCTGATTTTTAGCACATACCAGACCGAATGACTCAACTGATTATGCCTCTAAAGGCCTGTTGAAATTTGGAGGAGTTTGGTTCATCCGCATTCTAGACTGTACTATTCAATAAGTGAAATAAAGATTGAAGTATGAAACTAATAAATATTTATAGATATGTTATAAAAACATTTTTCAAAAACTGGTGCCAGGTAAATATTGGTTACTGCTTTTATGCTTAATTCAACAAAGATTCCTAAAAATCATTCTATTACCTCTGTGCCCATTATTGAGAAGCAGCATCGATTGCGTCAGTTTACTGTACATTATTCTGCAATAATTGGTCGCGAATATATTTTCTCATTATATCACGTGTTGTCGGTTACTAGAATAGGAAATAAAGGGTTTGCAGTATTATTATGGGCTCATCATGTATCCTCGGTCGGAAAAATTAAAATAATGGACTTGGCTGCGCCTCGTCCATTAAATTATTTATTTCCCGGACCTCGGACACATTTTATTCGCCCATAAAGATACTGCCTCACCATTTATTCTTAAATATAAAGGTCTAGAAGCTTCACAAATTACAAGGCAAGGTATTTTTTTTTAACTATGTAAGTGATGCCCAATCGATATTTTTGTTTCAAACCATTCATTTGACAAGTCAAAGTGATTTGCAAAAATGTTTTGACATTGCCCTGGACAATTTGAGCCATTTTGGGGAAACTTGAAAAAAATTAAAAGTGCACCTCGAAAAGTGGTTTGCTGTCCCGCAATAGAGTGACAGGTCCACTTGATTTCCTCATCAACATCGCGTCACTTGCTAAACAAAAAGGTTGCTGTGTGAAACAAAGGCGACCAGGTACTTGGGTTCATATCGTTATCTTGGCTGTACACTCTTTGAAATAAAGTTCAACATAGAACCCTTGTTGTCCTGTATTTTTCACCCTAAGCACTGCCAAGTTCTATAAAGAACCTAAAAGTCTATGACGACCTTCAAAATTACTGGCCTGGAATATTCTTTTTGACTATGTGTTCAAAATATATTTTGAAAAGTAAGCAATATGAAAGCAATTATACATGGTGTATGTGCAAGAGTGGACAAAAAAGCCGCACAATAAAATGCTTATGCAATGCCGTTATAAGAGTGGCTCAGTTGTTATACAATGCTGTTAAGAGTGGCACTGTTGTTATACAATGCTGTTAAGAGTGGCACTGTTGTTATACAGTCATTTTTTTTTTCAAAATTAAAAATGCCGATTTTGTCTCTAAATTGCTAATGTTAGGTCATATCAACACATTATACTACTGTTCTTTGTGAAAAACAGACACTTAAGCATTTTAAAACTGTCTTGAAGGTGCAATTTGAAATTTGCAGGAATAACTTAAAAGTGAATAATAAGTCTGTATTTCTCGTAAGGTATTTTTTCGAACTGAAAAAGGAAGAAAACAGCAGTGTTCAAAAATTCGAATCCCCATTGAATTACGTGTTGTAGTAAGTGTCCGTGCGGATCGATTCTTGGAGATTTTGGCCCGAAATCATGCTTCAGGAGCATATATTTTCAACTCGTCTCATAGGGGCGCTATTCGTTATTATGTGTGCGCTTTATTCCGTTAATGTTTATATTGAAGTATTACAAAAGAACGACTTCCTGCCGGCTCGGATTGCGTGGCGTGTGTCTGTGCGCGCTCGTCTTGGTATCTAAAGGTCGTGGGTTCGAATCCCACTCCAGGAAGAAAATTTAGTTTATGATTTTATTTGTATTTTAGAGTTGGAGATTGGAATCATAAAAACATCAGAGTTGTGGATTGAAGTAGAAAAATATTGAATAGCTGCCTTATGAGATAATAAGACTGGTCATGGTCCTGGAGCATAATTTCGGGCCAGAATCTCCGACGTGCGTACGGATCACAGTAATGACTAAAATGTCCGATTTTGTGCTTATTAGGATGCTTTTGGTCCTATCACTTGTAGGGTATGTTAGGATACATATTCTTGTTACAGACATGCAAAAATCTGATTTTTGATGATTTTTTTTATTTCTTGATTTAGCAAATCACTGATAGTGCCTTTAAGAGTGGCACATTTGTTATATACAATGCTGTTGAGAGTGGCGCAGTTATTATACAATGCTAAGAGTGGCACAAAAAAGCCGTACAATGCCCCGCACAATGCTTATGAAATGCTGTTATAAGAGTGGCAAATGCAGTTGTTATACAATGTTATTAAGAGTGGCACAGTTGTTATACAATGCTGTTAAGAGTGGCTCAGTTGTTATACAATGCTCTCAAGAGCGGCGCAGTTGTTACGATGCTGTTAATAAGAGTGGCACAGCAGACAATGTTAAATATTAAGAGTGGCACAGTTAAATACAATGCTGTTAAGAGTGGCACAGTTATGCAATGACATTAAGAGTGGCGCAGTACGATGCTGATAAGAGTGACAAAGTTGTTATACAATGCTGTTAAGAGTGGCACAGCGTTTTACATATCGCTGTTGAGAGTGGTGCAGGAAATCTTCTAATCGGGTAGGACTAAATCATAAAATGCTGGCTCCAGTCATATCATAATATTAGGTATATCAAGTTCAAGAGCTTTCAAGACTCTTTCAAGACGACCATGCGTACGATCAACGTTCGTCTACCGATGGTCGATAACACCATACTACCTAGTGGCGGATTTAAGAGTCAGCATGTGTCAGCAGCTGCTGACAAGGCCCCCTATAATTGCTCTCAGGGCCTCCTCGGACACAACTTAGTTGCACTAAAGTGCGATATTGCGTTGCTTCTTGCTTCTAAGAGATTTTGACCCGAAATTATGCTCCAGGACCATATGCTCCAGGAGCATATGGTCCTGGAGCATATGGTCCTGGAGCATAATTTCGGGCCAAAATCTCTTAGAAGCTTGCTTCTTGACACTAAACGACCGGGGGGCACTCAACTTTTTTTCAGGTAGGGATGTGCGGCCCCGATTTCCGAACTTGGGGGCTTGGGAACGGATTTTGTCTCCGAAAGTAGGGGCTTGGGAACTGACATTTTGAGAAATTTGCAGGCTTGGGACCTGAAATTTGGCTAAAATTCAGCTTCTGAGGCTAACATTTTCTGAAAAGGGGACCTTAAGAACTGAATTATGCTCCAACTGGGGGTCTTGGGAACGGCTGGAGAGACGCGAAAATGGGGTCTTAAGGGCCGCGCACATACCCGTACCTCTTTCCAATGTCAGCCCCCCCCCCGGGCCGAGCCCCCACCCTTAAGCTACTGACAGGGCCCTCTTCCTTAAATCCGCCACTGATACACCCACCCCACCCTCTTCTTCTTCTTTTTATGCACTCGACCAAAACCCCCCTTTTCTGATGTAACGTAATTGTTAAAACAACTATAGTGTACAGAGTGATCCCAAAGTGATGGATGGGATGGCAACTACCCCCTTTGGGAGAGAAGTACGCCTAGTACGAGCCCAGCAGGGTACGCTGGCTCATTGAAAAACATGGGAAAATTATAACTTTACCATGTCAGTAAAATAACCCTGCAGTGTGTAAATTTTCTTACAGTAGTACAAGTGTTATTTTTCTCATATATTAGTTCTTTAAAAGGTATATTTTTTATTCACGTATTGAAATCGGGTCCCGCTAGGGGTATAATTTTACCGCAAATTGGTCCCGTTAGGGGTATATTTTTCACCGAAAACGGGTATATTTTAACTGAATACTGGTCCCGTTAGGGGTATATTTTCACTGAAAATTGGTCCCGTTAGGGGTCACTTTCAATAAAGTTTGTATGGCAGCAAAAATGACAATTTCCATAGACGTAGCAAAATGCCAATTTCCCGCGTAGAAAAGGCGAAAAATCACTTTTTTAACCAAAGAGGTCAGGAATGTCAGATTTTCTTGGGCCTTTTAGCTCTAAATGATGGCAAATGAAGTTTTAAAAAGAGCATTTTAGTGCTATGTTTCTGAGCCTCGGTATAATTGCAATATAAATTTTCCACCCTATCCAGATTTATTAGTCTGCATGAAATGTTTTGATGGTTTCTAGGCAACATTGACCTGCTGATATTGAAGGGGACAATTTAACATGGGTCAAAATTTTAAACTTTTCATACGGGATTAAAAGTGAATAGACATGTTCAATTGGATCTATAAAGATTAAAATTGCTATATCTAGGACAATTTTAACATCATACACTGCAAAAACTTGAGTGTTAACTTTAACACCATGGGTGTTAATTTTAACACCATCCTGGTGAATCAATACGAGACGACACCCACTGGTGTTAGATTTACACCATGTTAGTGTTATACTAATACCAATTTTGGTGTTACAATGTATGATGTGACACTGCTTGGTGTTAAGTTTGCACCACATATGGTGTTAATCATTTTTTAACACTGCCGGTACCATATTTACACTACTTGTGTTAATTTAACACTCTCCTGGAATCATTACGGGACTGCACCCTCTGGTGTTAATTAACACCAAACTTTGGTGTTAACATTTATACTTATAACGTCTGATATTTTAATAGAAAATGTTTGATTTTATTATTGTTTGCTTCTAGTATAACTGTTTACCTCAAATATTTCATAAGCAGATCACCAAAACGCATAATTAAAATTGTGCAGCAACATCGAGCGGTGTTAAACCTAAATTTCAACACCAGAAGCTAACACCACAAGCTTGACACCGACTTGGTGTTAAACTGTTAACACCCCAGTTTTTGCAGTGCAGTAGGCTTAAAATGGTTCAAAGTCACCCTTGGGTAAAACAAATAATAATGAACAGATTCTGTCAAAATGGGATCAAATTCTTCATGCTTGTAGATAGTAATTTAAAATATATGTTATGATTTGTTTGACATTGGGGATATAATTAAGGAGGAATAGTGTTATAGGGCCCACACGGTCTATGGGAATCAGCGCTCTGACCTATTTCTGTTAGATAAAAACTGATTACCATAAAGAAATTGTACGGTATCATCGAAACCAATTTGAAACCAATCGATCAATATAAAAGTTTACCCGCCGATCCCCATAATGACTTTGAACAGTTTGTGACCTGTTGTGCAAACGCAAAATGGTTATACACTGCAAATAAACTGGAGTGTTAACTTTAACCACCATGGTGTTAATTTTTAACACTCCCTGGAATCAATAGGGTACCACACTATCCACTGGTTTTAAGATTTACAAACAAAAAAACACCATTTCGGTGTTAAATACCCCCATATTAAGTGTTATATGAAAACACAATTTGTGTTACAATCTATGATATGATACTACTTGGTGTTAATTTTACAACCACAACACCACCAGTCATTGTTAATTATTTTTTAACACTGTCAGTGCCAAATTCATGACCAAACTTTTTGGTATTAAAAATTCTATTTGTAGTAACGTCTGACATTGTTAATAGAAATGTGTTGATTTTGTTATTGTTTGCTCAATTGTACCTCCTATACCTTAAACATTTCATAAGCAGATCAACAGAGCTAATTAAAATTGGGTGGCAGTGCAAACCGACCATGTTAAAGCCTAAATTCACACCGAACCGACAATAGCTTTAACACCGCAGCTTTTGCAGTATAGAATAGGAAACTTACTCTCTAAATGCAAGATTGAAAAAGTCAATCCTCCTTGGATTGACTCTTGGAGTCAGTGCGTAACGAACCTACCCGCTCTGAGGGGGCCAATTTTCCCCCAGTTTTGGGGAAATTTTCCCTCTCAGGGGTCAAAAGGCCATTTTGTTCCCGGTCTAGGGCTAAAAAGGGCTGATTTAGCATGCTTTTTGCAAGTATTTTTCCCACCAAAGTCGTCAGGGGGGCAACGCTCCGCCCTGCCCCCCCCCCCCCCCCCCCCCCGCCTTTTACGCCACTGCTTGTCAATCGAAAAGATTGACATTTCAATCTACCAAGACATTGAGAATCACTACTTTTTTCCCAATCCCAAATATTCCTCCTTACAACACAACAAGTAAAATTTACCAAACAGTAAAGAGTGGAATATTGTCAACTCTCTGGCAACTAGGAAAAATTTCAAAAAAAACCAAAATCGTTATCAATACAATAATTTGAAATAATTTTCAATCTTTTCAAACCGAGTGTTTCCCTCAGCACAAAAATCCTCTGCGGTTGAATTATTTAATGTGTGTTCATTTACATTGGCCTTATATCCACGTCCCCTATTTTTTAGGAGTTCCCCGGGAAATTATACAGGTGTTCATTTGAGGTGAATTTGAAATCAGTCAATTATTCGCGGCAAAGCTGTAATTAATATACGTTCATTATTGCGGCAACCCGCTGCTATATAGGGTTCTTTTTTTTTTAATGGTTCTTTAGCCAAGAAAATCTTAAACATATGAACTTAATTAAAAACCTTAAAATTCTTTCAAATGTTCTTTGCTGAAAAGAAAGAAAGGTCTTTAGAGAAGAAAACCAATTTTTAGAACCAAAAGAGCAAGATTTGGTAGAATCCCCAGGTTATAAAGAAAAAAATGTGTTTAAGGTGGTTCTTGAAGCTCTACATTAGTCCCGCCTGCCTTAGCGATCACCTGAACATTTGGGTGTCTAGAAAACGGGGACGAAAAACGGGGAGGGAAAACGGGGACGAAAAACAACACATACTATGATGGATCCATCATCGGTGGGTTGTTTGATGTTCTGTACAACAGGCCTGCAGGTCAAGCATCATCATTGGCTCCATCATCGTGTGTCGCGTTTTTCTTCCCCGTTTTTTAGCCTCAGGGTAATCTAGAAAACGGGGATGGAAAACGGGGACGAAAAACAACACACCGATGATGGATCCATCATCGGTGTGTCGTTTTTCGTCCCCGTTTTTCTAGCCCGGGGTAATCTAGAAAACGGGGATGGAAAACAACATACCGACATGACCGATAGTGGATCCTTCATCGGTATGTTGTTTTTCGTCCCCGTTTTCTAGATCACTCCGGGGTAATCTAGAAAAAGGGGACGAAAAACGACACCCGACCAATTTTATTCATTTATCGCATTCAAGAACTTTTAGCCGCACCCATATTCGTCTTAGTTCAAGCATCAATTAGATTACATTTCATTCTTTTTCGGAGGAAAATATAACTTCTGCACGGGGGTGGGGGGGGGGTGAACGGGGGTTCGGATTTATTTGCCATCCCTGTCTAACAACACGTACGGCAACACGTTGAGTTGAGTTGTTGAATTTGAGCGGCGTCTATCGGCTGCTGAAGACCATCCACGCCGCTGTCCTGTTGACAAACAAAAATACAAAACACGGGAAGTACACACTTAAAAATACGGGGTCAAAAATAACCACAAAAGGGTAAATTTTGACCCGCAGGCTACTGTCAATTATGCACCGACTAAAAAGGGGTCAAATTTGACCCACTGATCTGGTCAAGAATTTGACCCTAAATTGTGGTTAAAAATAACCCCGTTGGGGTTGAAATGACTACATTGGGGTTCATATATCTTTTGAAAAATAACCCTTTTGGGGTCAAAAATGACTATATTGAATAGTCATTTGGTTAATCGGGATGCAAAAAAAATCTTGATAAAGAAAATAACCCCAAACGTAGTTGATTTCAACTACCTCCTTATTTATTATTTAGCCTGGGTAGATCATTCAGTGTTTAGTCACTGCTTTCCAATGATGCCCAGGGAACCAGGACGAATTGGGACAGCCAGGGGTTTTCACCTTACTCTTATCGAAACTGACTACGATTTCATATACAGGCATGATTCCCCATGTATATGGGACCGACGGCTTAACGTCCCCTCCGAAGGACGGGGTATTCTCATGGTTTGTTTGCCCAACTCCAAATGAACCACGGGGAGAGAGGAATTCCAGTTTTAATCAATACTTCTTACAAATCAAATCCAGAATTTAGTACCCAATTAAATCCCAGCAAGTGGCCCCGCCGGGGCTCGAACCGGGGACCTTCTGCACCAAAGGCGAATACCCTAACCAGTGTGCCACGCTCTCCTATGGCAAAGATGACTATATTTAGGGTCATTTGAAATTGACCCGTTTAGGGGTCATTTCAATATGATGCTAAAAATCAGAAAATGACCCCGAACGTGGTTGATTTCAACCACGACTAGTGTCAAATAAATGTGACCCCGTAAAAGGGTTGATATTTTGACTCCGTATTTTTAAGTGTGGATACTTGTCCAAGAAAAAGGACACATCCTACATAAGACCAGTACAATATGACCATGGAGTTATTATAAGACTAAGTGCGGCTAAAAGTTCTTGAATGCGATAAATGAATAAAATTGGTCGGGTGTCGTTTTTCGTCCCCGTTTTCTAGATTACCCCGGGGTGATCTAGAAAACGGGGACGAAAAACGGGGACTAAAAACAACATACCGATGAAGGATCCATTATCGGTCATGTCGGTATGTTGTTTTTCGTCCCCGTTTCCATCCCCGTTTTCTAGATTACCCCGGGGTCATCTAGAAAACGGGGACGGAAAACGACACCCGACCAATTATATTCATTTTCCATCCCCGTTTTTCGTCCCCGTTTTCTAGACACCCTGAACATTTGGAGTCTAGTAAATTCGCAAATGAAGTTGGATTGTAAATATACCATAATAATAATAATAATGAAGTGACATGATTCTGACGATTCCTGGCCGTGCGCTTTGTATCCTCAGGTAAAAAGCGCAATATAAATCCCGTGGTGGTGATGATGGTGGTGGTGGTGATGGTGATGGTGGCGATGGTGATGGTGCGATGTGGTGGTGATGGTGGCGGTGGTGGTGGCGGTGGTGGTGGCGGTGGCCCGGGCGGGGGCGGCGGCAACTTTTTTGTCCCGTATAGCATAAGGTTCTACCTGAGACTAGAATAACTAATTATTAGTTATTCTAGTCTCAGGTTCTACATACTTTTCAAGTTTTATAAAATGCTGGCAGTAATGTCAGCATCCTTGGCTGAGAAGTGAAGCTTACAAGGAAAATTTAGTTACTCCGTACTCAAAATGTATAAACAACCAAATTGTTTTCAAATTGAAGTAATTTAAATATGTCTGAATATCTTTTCATGCCATTGTGCAATGTGTCCCATAGCCGCTTGTTTTCCCAGCAGCAACAATTTTTCCGTGAACACATGGATTTGCAGTGCTATTATTAAAATGAC
>JAMKCH010044039.1:0-12168 GCA_023653785.1 Ophioderma brevispina | reverse complement strand
TAAAGGATCATTTTATATTCGAGGGGAACCTTGGCGAAATCAACGAGAAGTGCCATTTTTCCTTGCCGTAAGTTTTAGTTGTAATTGACGTGGGCGGTAAACATCTAAGCGTCCACAAGTGAGCTCGCCCGCGGATTCAAGATGGATGTCCGACATCTAGCCTTTATTACTCCAACTCTATGGTGTGACGTAAATCATGTAATTGATGTAATATAGTCTCAATTAAGCGTCGTGTTAAGCATGCCGCTGCGGAAGTTTAGGGGGCCTCACTCAAAAAATTAATGTTCGCTACAATCGTACGCTCTAAATGCCCTACAGATGATACTACTTTCTGGGCTGGTTTCAAGAATTCTGAAAGATGATGAAGAAATATTTGAAAAATACTGTTTACCACAAAGAAGCGCAGAGCAATTGAGAATAATTTCTGATCGTTCACATTTTACTATACGTTAGAAATTGAAACCCGCTAGACTTAAGCGCAGCTCTCGATATGTACAATGGGCGTTTGTTGTGCGGAAACTATGATTTCGTGTTATTGCTATGAGAGGTCCCGGGGGCACGGAAAAACGAATTTGTAGGCGAAAAAGGTACTTGGGAAGGTCTTTGAGCCGCTGTTGGTTGATGAGTAAGTGTGAGTTTCACTACGCGCGATTTTGGCGCGATTACTAATTTACAAATATAATCTGAATCGGGATATGATCGGTCCGATTCAACAATGTTATGATCGGAGATCGGCAGTAGAAGAAGTAGTTAACCGATCTGCGGGCTGGAATCGGCCATCACTACTTTTCCTATTTGTATGTCTGTACGCCTTGTCCCGTCCTGTCCAATAATTAAAATTTAAATATTGTATTAGATTAGGTGGGGTCATGATCAGTCTTACAGACTGTTATGGCCTTCTCCTACGTTGAGTTCATGTATTATGCTATTTGTACCATTCATTAGTTGCAAATATTATTTTCTTGTAATATCTGTAAATAATAAAGAACTTAATTGGAATTGAAATAAATGGGAATTGAATGACCAGTTAATTTTCTCTTTTGTTAATGCCTTTCATCTTGGAAAGAAATGGAAACCGTCGCGGACTACCGCCAATTCCATGCATGCATTTATTGGCATACATGTCTTGGTAATGCCCATTGACTACAATTCGTATTTAGTTCAAGCTATTAACCACATGTTGAATGAGGGTCTTATGTTCAGCCTGCGTACGATTTGAACCATGTTTTTTAAACGTTATAGAGCATGTTAATTTGCACGTCGCATCAATTCCTGGATAGAGAAAGGGAAAATATATTGAATTACCAGCTTGTTTTCCATAGTGATTCGGCTTTCTTTTCATGTGTGTGCGACCTTGTCGTCGTCATGGGTGATAATGGGGGTCATGGTATAACATGCAAGCTTAGTCTCCAAAACCCCTGTGTATTGACTACTGAGCAATATGAGCTGCCTGCAATATTTTACAACCTCAAAATTTTGCCTTTTTTGGTTATTTCTAGAGGTATTGTTTGTAGTTTTTATTGATGGGTTGTATATGCACTTTCATTAGCGAGGTGCATTTTATGCTCCCAAAGAACATTTCATAAATATTCATTTGTAGTGGGGTTTTCAGTTTTGTGTCTTAAGTGTAACGCTAGTGTAATTCAAATCACTTAAAAAGTGGATATTACTATTGATGAAAGTGAATCTGTGCTTGCGCAAGATATGCTAGACGTGATAATAGGATTCGCATTTCTGTCACCAATAAATGCTAGTTCCACTATAGATTCTTTGATGTGCAAGGCCACTGAAAGGAATTTTTATCAGGATGAATTGCAGTGGTGCTTCAAAGCAAAAACCTCAAGAAAATTAGTTTGTGGCTTTCTGCCTTATACGGGAGGTGTGCTGGTCCGTGTAGGTGGATGAGTTAAAATTCTTTGTGGCTGCTGGGATGTTGGATTGAGAAACCCTGATGGTAGAAAGTGTGATGTACTGTTTGATGTACAGCATGAAAGCGACTGTTATTATTGATACTACTCGTTACTGTATTTGGCGTTATGTTTTCACTTCGTGATTTCTTATACCAAACCATTTCAAGTATGTGGGTCAGAAATATATTTTCTGCAAGGGTGTTAGTAAAAAAAAAAAAAAAAAAACTTGGAGTTAAAATGGGAATGAAATTTAATGTGTAGTTTTTGCTTGAATGGATTTCAATTATCCCAGCCGGTGTATTTTATCTTATTTAATTTTGATTGTAACCTGAGATCTATTTTTACTCAGTCTAACATCAGTACAACCAGTCCATTCATAGTAGTGAAGCAAGGTTGACGGTTGTAAGTAGCCATTTGTGGAAACTTGTTCTGTAGACTGTATGCAGTACAGCACGTAGCTTTTGTGTTGCAGATATTGCGAGCGTCTCAGGTGAATGGGGAAATTACATAACATGTTATTGCCAGTGCAATTGAACACTTAATTGTCTGGCTACTTCTCAAGTATTGCCGGCAACGTCAATGTAATTTGTTCTTCATTGCTGGTGCAGATGCAGATGTTAAGCTCATTTGATGGCAGTAACATCCTTTTCACACATAACCTGAGAAAAGGAAACCAGGAATTGAATGGACAGACACGGATGTGGCTATGTGGATGGATTCACTGGCACCTGTCAAATTGTATCCACCACCAAATGGACAACTTATGGAAAGTTTGATTCTTGAGATGTCTTCAGGCGGTCACGTGGCGGACTGCTTCCAACTTGTGGAAAGTGTACGGAGACCTTACCACTGAATTCTGCTTACCAATAGCCATGCGAAATAATGTAGTTTTGATGCACAAAGGGTACATAACCATACACTTTGAGACATTTGAGGTTACAATTTGGTAACACCTTGTACATGTACCTCAACAGTAGCCCAAGTGTGAGGAGTCCTGAAGCCAGTTACAACACAATGTATCACTTGCAGATCTCAACAGGTAGGAGAAAAAACAGAAGAATCTCCATATTGAACTCATGGTCATACGGCTGGTCTGTAATAAGAATAATTTGTAGTTTTAACGCGCGACATATCACGTAAAGTGCTCAAGGCGCTGTGCGGCTGCCATTGAAAAGGTGCTCAGCACATCAGAGAAACCACGATACCAGAACAGATTTAATGCCAAGAAGATCGATTTTAGAAGCAGGAGGAAACCGGAGGTACCGGAGAAAACCTGCGGAACGAGTATGGATCGAGAAACCAAAATTTCACATAAAGCCACCGAGAACGAGCCCCTGCCGGGAATGGAACCAGAGACCTCTGTGAAAGGCTGAGGGATGGGAAGATACGCTGCGCCAACTCGTTCCCCCTTCGTGTTAGACAGGTTTGGACACGCACATCGTTATTATCAAACTGTTAGAATCAAGTCCACAAGAAATAATGCGACCAAAAGAGATTTCAGATTAACCATGTTACCAATTTGGGAATTGTACTGTATTTTCACAAGTGTTTAATGCTTTTCTGAAGCAAATATGAATTGCAGATTATTACACTGACATCGCTAGTGAGGTCTAACGTCACTAGAGATGTTCTATATCGCTAGTGGGATGGTCTACAACAGCTCATCAATAAATGATACGTACTTAGTTGATCATTAGAAGATACTTCGGTACCTAATGAAACGCCTTTGACGTACGAACTTGCATGTTTGAAATGCCCTTGTTTTGTATTTGACTGGCTTGTTAACTGTGCAATTACTTTAGTCGAATTACAGACGAGTGCCTCCTTGCTGTGACCAATTGACTTGATTGATATCTTGTTGCAAATGGCTGCGTAGCTTTTGTAGTGTTGGTTATTCAATGCCATCTCACGCTTGACTCTTTCTCCCAGGGACAAGAAGGACCGGCCAGACCCCAAGGACTTCACCCTAGAGAAGCTGACAGGGCAGACTGTTGGGAGAGTGCCGGGGAAGGTGAACGGCCGCAGTTATCATCAATCAAGGTTGAGGTAAGAGAAGTCAAAAGAATATTTGTTCAATGATATCATGGAAATTGGGATTATCAAATATTGGTGATCTAAAGATAAATGTGGCCAGTAGTAGTTAGAGCTCTGCACCAAAAAACCAGTTTGTCTATTTTTGTTATTTTGCTGTCTCCCCTCAAGGTATCCAATTGTTGCCTTATGCATTTCTCTTCCAAAAACATGTATATTTTCACCCAATTAGATTTCTTCATTCAAAAAAGGGGTTAGTGCAAATGGAATGCAGATTACAGTTTTGGTTAAGGATGACATACAATGTATCTGGTGATGACATTTTTTATGGACAACACTAAGAGATACGTGTGACCAGTGAATATGTATGGCCTCCTACTCATGATCTTAAGCATATCAAACTAACAAAGTCTTGAGTTGAATGTTAATGCTAAAAATTGTTCTGCATTTAAAATGAGCAAAACTATATGCAGAAGCCCATAGAACAGGGGGTGTGGGAGCATGCTGAGGATGACCATATATTTTTGGATCTTTTAGTTGGATTAGAAAAACATTTTTTCTGGGTTTATGAGATAAAAAACTTTTCTTTCTGATACCAAAAATAAAAATGTTGATGTGATTTGGAACGAGGGTGGTGGACAGTGGTGGGAGGTGGGGGGGGGGGGGCGGGGGGGGGGGGGGAGAGAGAGAAACAAGGCTGTCAATTTAATCACCCACCAGCTATTATGTACACAAACACAATCCTTTGAAATTGAAATCTGATTTATGGTATATTGAGTAAACTTGAATAAGTCCTGATTCCTGATGATGGAAAATTTCACTTAGTGGTATCTCCTCTTCACTTTTTGTAGATGGTTAGGAAAAAATCCAAATGAATTTCTTTTCACTCTATACTTTCCAGTGTAGTGTCATAGTGCTTATGTTCTTCAAACTTACCTTCATAGGCTAATGTAGAGAAAAGCTGGTACTTTACAATGAATAGATTGATTTGCACGATTCCCCATAATGCATCTCGTATGTGCCCATTCACATCCAGGAACTTTGTACCCGCCTCAAGTCAGCTTAAAACACGGGTAAGAGTAATATCATTACTAGAAAACTTACACTATCTGTGACGTGGAACAGTTGTACTGTATTCATCCGGCAGGTGAGGTGACAATTGGGGTATGGTTATGATCGAAGATGCCACCTTTCTGTCATAAATTTCAACATCAGTGCCTCGGCTTGTTTTTGTTTCTATGATATTATTTACATTTCTGAAGGTTAACTTCACATGAAAAGGTTCTTTGTATTGTAGTTTTAGACACAGTCCGGCGACAGAAACCTCACACGACCACAGAATTGTTGTCAACATAAACTCTGGGATAAGTTCCCGGATGGAAAATGGAACAATACGAGATGCATTATGGGGATCGTGCAAATCCTGTTATTCTGGGTAATGTGTAATTGGTCAATGTGTGTTGACAATATCTTCTTTGTCTTGTTCTTTACCCCCTCATCAGGACTGCAACATCTATAATTTGACCACAATGCCACCATTACTTGGGATGACTGCACAACACTGTTAGGCATATTTATGGGTTCCAAAGTAAAAGGAAGGTAAATGAAGTAGGTAATTACACATAATTTTTGTTCACTTAAAGGCCATGGAGGCTCAGAATTGGTGGGGCTGATGGAGTGCAAAAACCCTACTGTGATGTGACTGGTCGTCATTTGATAAAAAGAAGGGGAAATTTAAAAAGGGGGAGGAAAAGAGGACCAGATTTAAAGGTTTTCAACGAGAGATTTCAAGTCATCAAGTTTCTGTGATATTTTAGTGATTTCATATATAGGCTCTCATTTATATATTCATCATTACCTTTATTGGCTGAAGAAATAATATGGTAAAAATGAAGAAAACAAAAGGGCATATTTGTGTTATTATTCTTATATTTCAATAGAAAGAAAAAACATAGGCTGATATTGTGTATGGCTCATATTATTGGAAATTAAAAATTTCAAAAATTTGTACCAAAGAACAGGACTTTCTCAGCTTAATCCTTTAAGATGAGGATATTTGTTATAAAAGCTTTAGACCAGACTTGCAAAATCAGAAGCTTCACATTTTTTAGGGACACACGTTTTATTTGGAATTCTTCATTGCACCTTTAAAGTAAAAAAAAATTTTTTTTTCCAAAGATGACTACAGATTTCCTATCAAACTCAGCCTTTGACGGTTGCTGTTTCAGCACAACATGTAAGCTAATACTGGGATCCATGTTAGCAATAATGAGAAAAGGGTTCATTTAGGATTGCAATGCCAGGCAGAACGCCATTATGTTTCTCAATAGAATCAATTTTGTTCACACATTTTACGAACTACATCTTTTTGACTGCTTGCTAGTAGCATACAGTGACCTATTGCTAGGTATTATTGGTAATATACTCCCAAGGGCCTGCCCTGTAATGGGGTAAATAAAAAACTTAGCGACAGACCATGAGCAATTACATTAACAATACCCTGGGGTGATGATTAGCTGCAAATCATACAAAACCATCCCCCCCCCAAAACCGAGAAACCCCCCCCCCCCCCGGTAATTCTGGTTCTGGCCAAAATCTTGCAACATCAGCTCCAGTCTGGAAGCTTTTGGAACAGTTTCAGCTTTAGTTTTCAGCCCCTCGGTAATTTTGATGTTTTTTCAATCCTGGATCCGCCACTGAAAACATGCCAACACATGACCCAACAAATACTGAACGTCCAGGTATTGTCTCACTGATCTGCTTCCAGGTAGCCACATTTCTATTGTAGCATAAGAAACTGGTCTCTAGTACTTGTGAAGTTATGAATTAACAGATAAAAATTTTTAAAAAAACGATAAATAACTGTTTTTTGTTACAAAGGAAGAATGGCGGTCCTTTTGGCCACGTTGATTACAAACCCACTGCATTTGTAAACAAGTTTCTCTCCTCCAGGACTTATCAAGTCTGATAATAATAGTAGATGCAACTCAAGTAGCTGTGTAGTGTCTATATACACAACCAGTAATGCAGTGTAAAACATACTCTGGCTATCCATTTCTGGTCTTGTTCTTTCTCCCTCACAAATCAATATTTTGATTGTATAGAGCTCATTGTTTGGAGACCAATTAATTGCAGAATTGGTTGTGGCAGACTGTAACGGTAATTAAATGGCAGCAATGTGGTGTATTCTACTTGAATTATTGCTCACATGCAAACCCTCTCTCCCTTCTCACCCCTTGTCCAAAATTAATATTGCCTAATATTTTTATTCAACATTTAATTTGACCATATTTACACATTTTCATCTTCAGTGTCATTTCAGTCTATGCTCTGGTCAAATGACCATTTTAATAATAATACTAATAGTAATTTCCGTAGAATGACACTTAGGGGGAAATTTGATGATTCATTCGCCTATAATACTCTTATTATTTAGATTAATTTAAATGTACATATCCTTTGTTAGTCGATTGGGATTATCTAAAATTTGCCTCCTTAATATTCATATCCTTTGACGGAATCAAGGCGCAACAAAGGATAACACCAGGGGAAACAAAATGTCCTTCCCCCTAACAATATTAACCCTAATCGGCCAGATGCAATGAGAGCCAACGAAAAACGTGGTACCAAAAACGGTCGAAAATGTTTCTCGTTGCATCTCGGACCTCCAACAACTATTTTTTCGCGCAATCAATCTCATTTGGCCCTCATTGCATCTGGCCGTCTTACCTGGAAATGACGCGATGTTCCCTGTTGCATCTGGGGGCCTTCTTTACGGAAAATGACGCGATGACGCGATGTTCCTCCGTTGCACATCTGAACTTTGGCCGTCTTCCCGTAAAATTACGCGATGTTCCTCGTTTCACCTGGGGCGTCATTCCCGGGAAATGATGCGATGCTTTTTCACTGCATTTTCGGACGGTGTGGCCCGCAGAATGGGCAATGCTTTTCATCAGGCGGTGGACACGTGTACATGCCCATAACAATTTCGATTTCGATGTGTCAGCGCCACCATTTTCGATAAGCTATTTTGGTGACACGCCCGCCAACTTTTGTTGGCGAAGGGGACTATAGAAATGGTAGCCGTCCGTGCGTGTGTTGTGTGGTGTGTGTCCCTCACGATATCTTTCGAACTAAGCAAGTGTGGAATCCTCTTCGCAACATAGATGTAGCTCAGTAGGCGTTGGGGTTGGATCCCAGTGGAGGGTCAGGTGGCATTGGTCAAAGGTCAAATGTGTGTCAAAAATATGGTCAAATATGGGCAAAAATAGGGCTAATCGCTATAATAACGTTGTAAACACGATCTCTTTTGTTGGAAGCTAAGTATGGGTAGTCGATCTTCGCACCATCGATGTCACTCAAGTAGGCTCGATAGTTCGGATGAGGGGCATGTGGCATTGATCAAAGGTCACTGGGGTCAAAATAGGCAAAAATTGAGTTAAATTGCTATAACCTTTATCTGTTGTGGAGGATGATTAAACTTCCGTGGCTGTGGTCAACATTCATTGCCGAAAATTGTTGAAGGTCATTTCAAGGTCATACGAGTCATCCAGGTCAAATCCTTTAACATTTGGTAGGAGGATGAAAATTGGTGGTGTGGTCAAATCCTGTCAGTACCAAAAATTTGAAGGTCATTCAAGGGTCTCCGAGTGTCATCCAAGGTCAAATCACTTACATGTGGTAGGAGGATGAAAATTGGTGGTTTGGTCAACATTCAGTAGCAAAATTTTGAAGGTCATTTCAGTCAATACCGAGTCATCCAGTCAATCACCTTGACTGTGCTTGGAGGGTAAGTTGGTGGGTATGATCAACATTCCGTTCCAAAACTTTTGAAGGTCCATGTGAAGGTCATGAGGGTCATCCAAGGTCAAATCACTAATATGTGGTAGGTGGATGAGTGTTGGTGGATGTGGTCAACATCAGTGCCAAAATTTTTGAAGGTCATGCTGGGGGGGTCTTCAAGGTCAACTCACTAAACATCGTGGTGGAGATGAAAATTGGTGGGTGTGGTCAAATTTAGTACAAAAAATTTTGAAGGTTCATTCAAGGTCAGTGGGGTCATCCAGGTCAAATCACTTAAAAGTGGTATGAGATGATGAAAATTTGGTGGGTGTGGTCTTCATTCAGTGCCAAAAAATTTGAATTTGGTCTTTGAAAGGTCGTGTGGGGTATTGGGTCAAATATAATCATGTGGTAGGAGGATTGAGGAGGAGGTGAACTTGGTTGGGTGTGGTCAACATTTAGTTGTGACACTTGGAAGGTCATTTCAAGGTCATGTGGGGTCATCGAGGTCAAATCACTTACATGTGGTAGGAGGATGAAACTTGGTGGGCCATCACAATCTTCCCTGAGATCTTAAACTTGTTGCCTTCTTGTTCTTAAGCTACTGCACCGGGCGGGGGACCTTTGTGGTTCGAGAACCGCATATTCATGACGTAAACCGGAGCATGACGTGGCGTAACAGCGCCACGCACGGCTATGACGTAGCGTAATACCGCCACTAACGACTGGCGAACTAGAAGCTACAAATTTCATGCAGATCAGAGTGCATACGCATCCATGATTATTTATTTATTTATTTATTTATTTATTATCCCTGTTCTCATGGCATTCGCACGCGATGTTCCTCGTTGCATCTGGACGTCTTCCGGGAAAATGGGCGCTTGTTCCTCGTTGCATCTGGGACGTCTTCCTTTGGGAAAATGACGCGCTGTTCCTCGTTGCATTCTGGGGCCTCTTCCGGGAAAATGGCGCGATGTTCTTCGTTGCATGTGGGCCGTTATTGACTTTATGGTACTTATTCTGTGCCGGGACAACGGCCGAGATGCCATGACACGCCAATTTGCTCTCGTTGCAAATCTGGCCGTTAAAAATAAAAATAGATTGCACCTCGTTGCATTTGGGGGGTGGCCGTCGTCGGCAACCCACAGAAGCTTATATAAAATCAGTTGTAATATAGCACTTTATCACCGGACACATTCCTCAAAGCGCTGTTGTCTATTATTATTCGCCCCATTATGAAAGCGGGCGGGTCACATGACATTTCGCTTTCATCTAATTGCTGGCTGGCCAAGCGCACATCCGCGATTAGCACTTAGATTGTAATATCCCCCATAACATAACAGCTCCCTAGATTTTGCTTGGGTCGACAA
Organism: Ophioderma brevispina; assembly: GCA_023653785.1. Lineage (NCBI taxonomy): Eukaryota > Metazoa > Echinodermata > Ophiuroidea > Amphilepidida > Ophiodermatidae > Ophioderma > Ophioderma brevispina. The sequence goes on along the minus strand of JAMKCH010044039.1, from coordinate 2,075 downwards.
GGCAATAAATTAAGTTCTTTGCCCATGGACACCACCCACGTTGGCCCGGTGGGGTTCACACCACAATTTTAATGCTCTAAGGTTAATTATTTATTTGAAACACAAAAATTTTACGGTAATCTGGACCTAAAATACTACCCATTGCCACCAACGAAGTAAATTTTTAAAAATCACATGTTTGACATATTTAGGATCAGGAAAAATTTTTCACTCTTAACCTTGATTTCCATTGCAATTTCAAATATACAGTCACAATTCTTTTGAAGTAGCTTCTCTCAATTTCTATACACTATTGCATCCTAATCCTCGTTTTTGAGCAGTGGTGGTATTTTGAAGTAGTTTATATGACCTCTCACTGAATGGCTGTCATTTCCCATAGTCATCTAATGGTGTCAACACTTCGCAAGATGGTGTCAGATGGCAGATTGAAAATAGGCTAAATCATGGAAACTTATGCAAGAAGTAAACCTTGTGGGTAGGAGGGTAGTTGGTAGTCATGTTTACACTTGCATTCTTCAACAATTCACTGGCTTTATTTGCCTAGATCGTCCAGATTCATCACATTTAGCATACCACTTAAGGAGAGATCAAAGGATAACCGCCTACTGGGTATTATTTTTCGTATCAGGTCAAGTCGAGCCGCGTATTCAGCGGTGTACTACGCATATATCAGTGTCCTCGTACTCCCTGATCCATTTAACAGAGTGGGTGGTGGATTCTTTAGCTTCTACGCGTTGGGCATAAATTGAGTTTGTAATCCTATATTTGATGGAAAAATTTTGTTTTCCAATAAAGAACAGCGCCGTTTTGTTAGTTATAAATATAGTTTATGAATGACTTGTGATGATAAAACCAGGCTTCACCCGGCATGGGACTTCGCGCATGGTAATTCCCGTATCAGAGCGACTCTGAACCCTATAACTAATATTTTCAACATACAGAATATCAAAAAGAAAACATTAACGACCAAAAGAATTAAAACCATGAACGAAAAAGCCTAAATCTTTAGGTTTAGATAGAGAATTTGGAGCATACTACAGCTTCTGGTTATCTTATAGTGTACCTGTTGTTTTTTAATCTTCAAATCTTAGCATCTTTCTTCTTTCTGCGTAATTGCAAAGACTGCAAGTGCGGATAGCATGTCACCAGTTCCGCACAAAGCTGCCGTGTTATAGATATCCTTTTACACTGTGACAGCCAGCCGATTAATTGAAGCCTCAACAGATGGGCGTTTGGCTCTTCCAGTACCATATCCAGAGCCCCTTGGTAACGTGGGCAAATTGAAAAAAAGAGATGCGGAAACAGACGGATGCATAAAACACAAAGACCTAAGACCTATAACACAGATTCTCTAAAACAAAACCCTATACATAGGAAATATGTGATGGTGTATAATGAAGATAGTGGCAATTGCATCAACACAGAGAATTGCCAACTCTTACAACAGACATGTTCGGGTGGTAACATTTTTGTGACCCGCCACTTTGTCTGCACCGCACTTTTTTCTGCCCCAGTTTTGCTCAGAAATTCCGCAGCCTTACGGAATAAAGTACAGTATCACGTGCGCTTTATTCCGTCAGGCTGCTGAATTCTGAGCAAAACTGGGTGCAGAAAAGTGGGGTCACAAAAGGTCCCAACCCAACCATTTCCCTTGAATGTTCCAGTTCTCAACGTAACTGGTTTCACCAGCTTAGTAAAATAAGGACCATACAGGGGTAAAGCCTTATACCTAGAAAAAAAACAAAAAAACGTGAATTTCTCACATTGTAGAAACTTCTCAATTGTTTTTTTTCCATTGTCTTCAGATCAATTTAAGAGTGCTGGGCTGAGTGTATATAACAACACATGGGGCAATATTCATGATTTTTCAACCCGTCCCTGGAGAGAAAATTGGACATTATTAGCTCAGGTAAGATTTGGTATACTTATGTAAGACACACAATGGGCGACCAATTCCATATCATGCATTTTTATCGACCTGTGTGTATGTGGTGTTTTTTCTGCATGTGTTTGTGCGTGTGTCGGCAATGCGTGTGTGCACACAAGGGCTCGCATGCTGCGATTGCTTTCATTGT
>JAMKCH010044038.1:0-12456 GCA_023653785.1 Ophioderma brevispina | reverse complement strand
TACATTTTTTACGGGTCATTTTTAACAGTGAAGAATTGAATGAAAAGGAAGAAGAACATTATTTGTAAAATAGAAGGAAAACACAGATTTATTTTGGATGGACTTACATGGACCAATCAGCCTTTACTATAAATTGTAGGTTTGCCCCCTTTAAGAACAAAAAAAAAAATAATAATCAGCCCTCAGTACCAAGTACAAACATCACAAAATCTATATTTTTTATTGGGATGGAAATGGGTTAGTGTTCTCTGCAAAAACACTTGACAGTGACTGTTTGGTTAAATCTGGCAGAATTCCGAAGAAGTTTCAGGAAAGTCAATCCTGGTTGCTTTCCTGCATAAAAACAAGTGTCTACAGCGTCTTCCGTTTTGCAGGCATCTAGCTAACTTTTTTTCCTGACAAAAACATTGTTGACACTGAATGAAAAAGAGGAAAAAATGCATGAAAACTAACTCATGATATAAAATAAAATGGGCAAATGAATTGTCAAAATAAAAAGAATATTCAAAAACGAAGGGAGGATGCAAACTTTGAAATCATAGTATGAAAATAAAGAAATGGAATGAATAGGTCCTATCTGTAAAATTTGCTATAGCTATTAGATTTCAGAAACTGCACGTGAAAAAAAAAAAACCTCCTATACCTACTCAAATAGTCATCCTTAAATGTATGAAAGGGAAACAGCTAGAGGGTTGCCACTAAGCTTACCATACGTGAGTTACCAGGGAGAGACGATCCCAAAGGGGCAAAAATTCCCAAAGTGTCTGCCAGAGGGAGGCAACAAAAAAATTCCCAATCATCCCGGGTATTTGGGAATTTGCTCCCAATTAAACTATTGACCAAAGACAAAAACTTGACAAAAAATGCGAAGAGAATGTGAAAAAATGCCGAATCATTTTGATTTTTGCCCAGATTTAGGTGAAGTGGTTGAAAAGTCCTTGAAGAGGAGGGCATGAAAAATGATACTTTGGGTCCATTATCATCATGCTTTAGTCAAAAAACCAGGGGGGCAAACTTTTTCCTTCTTGCCCCCCTCCCCGGGCAGTAGCGGCCCCACCAATAAGGTGCTGGCCAAGGAACATAAAAATTCTGTTTTATCAGGACTAACCCTAGTATTATCAGCGGAGTATTTATTGGTTACGGAAAAAGGTTCTTACATCTTGCACATGTAAAAAAATCACTTGACCAATTGCTCCATTAACAAGAGAATTTCTGTGTGGACATGTCCCGAGTGTAAAAATCAAGGCCCATAGGTTCCAGGATACAAATATCAGTATGGTTACACAATCTATCCAAACAACGACCCTTGAATCACCAACTTGATGCTATCAACAAAACAACGGCTTTAGGGATTGTTCAATGACAGCTAACCAATTATTACCTATGAAAATTGTCAAACTTTCCTAGTTTGTGTTTTTAAATACAGTAAAAATAGTGGTCAGGTTTTTCCTAATCCCTCTTGAGAAAAGCAAGCTGGATATGATTTAATGCAGCTTTCATGGTATCAAAATGAAGGTTTTTTATACAAACCCTTTTCAACAGATTTTTAAACCTGTTAAATTTAACATTTAAAAAACTTATTTCAATCAGCCCACATATTGGCACATTTGAATGGACATCCAAGTGTTGTATGATAAGGGAAGCAACAATGTCTTCTAACAATAGAACTTTTCAAAACCAAAAGTTTACCGATCTGATGGACCCCGATGAACGTTCTAAGGTCTCCACGCAACTGTTGGGGCAGCAACTACGCCGATTTTGCCTCTTGCTTAATACACCATCCACTGGCAAGCACTTGGCCAATTACACGAGGTGTTTAAAGGGGCTGCGTTTTACCATTATATTTTGCTCCAAACCATTTCCGATGTTCATTTGAAACATGTGCCTATTCTAACCCGGAGACCCGCACCTAATCATAGTATGGTTAGGACACATAAAATTTTTAAGTTTTGTTATCACCCAATGATTGATATTTTTTATGAACTTTTCCATTTTCACCGACAAATGTTCTTGACCAGTAGAAGGCATAATTCTGTTATAATAGTTTTACCAACAACTTCTAATACAGTACAAAAAATTGTTTCGCTTGGATCCGAGAGACTTCTTAAGCAGAGTCCAACGCCCTGAAGCAGGATTGTAAGAGAGGTCAGTCACCATGTGGGAAAGAAAGACTTGTATCAACCAAGTAACATTATTGGTATTGAACATGGTGAGCATCCCTTCATGGGACTGACTGAATGGTGAATGTCTCAACAGATTGAAAACCCGAAATTCAAGTCATGCAAATAGACATGACAACAAGCGGCATGGTTTTGACCCTTAATGTGTCCTCAAAGTTGGACCTTGAACCCCCTGTAAATTGACCCCATTATGTCACAAATGTCATTAAGTATTTTTACGTTGTTAACGTTATGAGGAAAATTATCATGAGTTTAAACTAAATTCCAAGTCAGGATTGACCTTTGCACCTCTATTACGTGACCCCTGGGTCCCGGGAATAGGGTCAACTGTAATTGTTCTGTATTTAGATATCAGGATTATTCCTGTCAATTTCAGTTTTCAGTCAATTTGGAGCGTGTTGGTAAAAGTTTGACCTGTGACCTTGAAAACTCTTCTACATTAATGTTACATTCACCTGTAGTAATAACGGGCTTTAATCTGTCCTCTATAGATGAGATAAATCCTTGGGTTTTTTTAGCATTTTTTTGGCAAAATGACCTTTTGACCCCCTAAGGACCTTTGATCCCGTTATAAAAAAAACCCTCGTTACAACAACCACAAAGGGCATTGTTTCAATGCAAATAAAAAAAATCTACTATGCTTAGTTCGGAGATAAAAATTCTTGAAATTAGTTACCTTAAAAACAGGAAATGACCTTAAATGACCTTTGACCTCCAAATAAAAACTACCTTGAAATACACCAGGTAACATGGATGCAAATCTGAAAGTTAAATCACCTGTACGATGTTTCGATTTTGAGATCAAAATTTTGAATATTTTGGAAAGTTTGGTTTTGACTGGAAGTGACCCCTAATGACCATTTGATCCTGAAACTGTGGACAACCCGGAAGACCCTGGCGAGTAACAATACAATATTCTCTTAACAGTCCACTCTGCTACGTAATTTGTAGGGACAGCGATTTTTTGAAATTTTCACAATTTTTGGCTTTCAAACCCGGGGAATGACCCCCTTAAGGGACCTTTGGACTCCTTATCCCTGAAACCACCCCTATATGAAGCAAGGGTCCAGTGGTTCCTCTGAACCAGGTTGGTTGATATCGGCTTAATGCTGTAGAAGAAGATAATTGTAACAAAAAATTACATTATTTGATGAGTGGTGGCCAGGTCAAAGGTCAGACAGCGGTCAATGTCATGTGACATTACAAAGTCCAAAGTCAGCGGTCATTTGGTGAAGTTAGTCACAATACGTCAAAACAGGAACTGAGCTATGAAGCAGTTGAGTGTGATAGAAAGAAAGAGACAGAAGAACTTAGACTGTTGCACTAATGTTAGCTGGTGAACTTTTGACACAATATCTGTGTTCACAAACATGATCAACCTTTGCCTTAAAATGTGTCGAGAGGATAGATTTTCAATAGTTAATAATTTTATTCCTGGATGACCACTACCCCAGCTCCAGTAATTGACCTCTATCTAGTTCTTTTTGTTGTTGTTTTCCGACCAAAAAGAAATTTACTATGTTGTTATATTTGACCCGTGGAGACCCTCTGGACCCCAGAATAGCGACCTCCAATAGGTTTGCAAAACTCAAAATAGAAACTTTCCCCTGGCAAAATTTCACATTATTGTCCTGTGTGCAATCATGACACCTGGTACCCAATTCGTGAACAACCCATTAGGTGACCCCAACCACTAGGGGATCTTGATCTTGTTTGGAAAAAACTTCAATCACATGTAATAGCCTTAAATTATAAAAAGCAGGGATTCAAGAATACCCCTTTAATCAACAATTGTAGTTTTGGGCATATCGTGAGAAAGAAGAAATAACAGAAATAATTCGTGATTTCGAGGGAATGCCCCCCTTAAGTGTAATTGTGGCATTTGGTCCAAAAAGAATCTGTGAACAGCTCATAATTATAAGCCCCCCCCTTACCAGGGGATCTTGTAAGTGAATTGCGTGATGATAGCCTTTAATTTGCAGAGAACGGCCAGCGAATTCATAGATTTCAAGGAAGAATACCCCTTCCCTTTAATTGGCATTTGTGACATTTGGGCCAAATCTGTGAAAACCCCATTTGATTTTGAAGCCCCTACCAGGGATCCTTGGAGCAAATCTTGTGATAGCCTTTAATTTGCAAGAGAATGGATTCATTAGATTTTTAAAGGAATGCACCTTTACATGATAGGGTTAGCATTGATTCCATCTGTGAACACCCCTATGTAGCATGTACTTGTGGTTCTTGAGAGCGAATCTGGTAATGATAGGCTTTGATTTGTATTGGAAAAGGAATATCATTTTCATAGAATTCCCCTTTAATTAATCCAAAACTGTGAACACCCTATATATGCGGCATGGGTCAGTGGTTCTTTCTGAACAAATTGTGGCTGAAATCGCCCATGCGTTAACACTAGATAACACTCGTAGCATTTACGGAGTCGGCCCGGGGGCACACCTATTTTCGTCAAGGACCCCATTGTTGCAAAAAATATAGCAAAATTGCACCCACAAAAACCTTTTATGGTTTTGGTTCTCAACCCCAAGACCACTATGTTTTGCATGTGCACTAGCTGTCACTGATTCCCCTTATTTCGAAAGTGCCAGTCCTTACACCGGTGTTCACTCATCCATGTATGTGAGTGACTCCCCTGCGTACAGAGCGTTTTGCAGAAAGAAGAAGAAACTTAGTAACAACAATATGTTAGCTGGCTTTAACCAGCTACATAAAGCTGGCTATCCCGCTAACATAAAGGAGAAGAACGCATCAGAAACAGAAGGCGGCGCCTGAAGGCCGCCTTGTAACTGATCACAGTTTTCTCCTCCCTTGCAAAAATGGGCTAACCTGGAAGCAAGCCAGATCAAGATAACTAGTTTTTGGGTTGGTGGAAACAGCATTACACACAATAGAACATTCTTGGCCTGCCCACTGGTTGGAAGCAAACTTTCACACACCTTGCCGGATTCAATGAAGCCATCATAACAACCTTGTCCATTCTCTGGCTACCGCATATTGACGAACCACCGGTACGATCAGAAGCAGTTAGGATGACCCTCTCCCAAACTATCCTCAACATAACACTAACACAACCAGTTATTCAATATCTCATCTCTCAAAACCCACCCTTATTTGGAAGACAGGTGGTTACACTTGTACCTTTTTGGGCCTGCACCCTAGTCTCTCAGAGGTGACAAACCGTAGTCCACTATTAGTTTGTTTATTTACATTACACGAGGGCGGAAATCTTGTCAAAGACACAGTTCAAAAAGTCTCTTTCGGAAACCAATTGTTTAGCAAGTTACGAAACTTGGACTCACTGAAGTATAGATAATACATATTATTTTTGCTGAATGGGGATCTGAATGGTACAAAACATATATTACTAGAGTTTTGCCAGTCCTTTAACAAACATGCATTGTTCAGCCTTTGTTTATCTTACTGTCTATGAAGTCCAACTCTTTGCCTGCCTGTAAACCACATGGGTGCATCGCAAATACAATCAACAATAATATCCTTGCCGGTTCGCTCTGTGACCGATATTTACCCAACTCATATTAAACCATTTCAAACGTTTCAGGTTTATGTTATAAAAATAATAAGTCATTGACTTATGTGATGGCTATATTCAACTAGCTGTAGTCATTTGGTAAGCCAATCTTAAAATTCACTGACGCATGGACTACTAAGCTTGTTTGGACTCATTTGATGCATAATTCTGTTGACTCCATATAATAGTATGGAAATGCATAATTTTGACAACAGGAAAAATTTTTGATTCTGAGCTAACTTTGTTGCCTGCAGGACACAGAAGGATAGAGTACATACAAGTACCAAGCTCATCATTGGATATTTAACTTACAACACTGCAAATAAATTAAAAGACAGTCACCATCATTCTAGCAAGCATTTTAATATTCCACTGTTTTTAGTTGTGGGCCGCCAGCTATAGCTGGCAGGACCACTTAGCACTCCGTTGTGCGCGTGTATGGATGTGGATTGGGTGTGGCTGTGTGTGTGGATGTGTGTGGATGTGTGTGTGTCACAAATTGTTAAGTTTTTTTTAAATGACCTCAATGAAAAGTTTAACTTAATGGAAACAAAACTTCTTTCATAGGTTCACAATGGGATCCGTCATATGGTTGATGAGGTCAAAGGTCATGTTGAAAGGTCAAAAGGTCATGTGAGGTCAAGTTGAAAAAGGGGCTAAAAAAAATGTAAAAATTCATCGAAATTGGAAAAACTTGAAGTTACAATTGGACCAAAACCTGTTGTCATAAGTTTGCCACCATGCGATCCCTCAATGTTGATGAGACAAAGGTCACGTGCCAGGGCAAAGGGTCATGGGGCGGCACACAGCTTATTATTCTTTGAATATAGCGAGCGCGAAAGCCGAGAAAGAACCGCGAAAATTCTAGTTCTACTAATTAATTTTAAAACCACGATTACTTCGTTCGGCATGAAAACTAAGGAGTGATGTCTAGCTTTCACGCAGCTATGTGCATGCGTTATCTAGCAGCCGTCTTTGTACGCTCGCAATTAAGCCTTGCGCTTAACTGCGATTCGCATTGTTTAAGGAATTGCGTTGAAAGCTATAAAACGTCAGGCCGGATGAAGTACAGATTAAGTTTCCAGTTCTACGGAATAGTGATTTCAACTGAAGTTGAAATAAAGCCAATCGGAAAGGTGAATGCAAAGTGAGTGTGTAAACGATTCTTCGGGATGAGTGAAAGTGAAAAAAGGGAAATCGGCTGGTGGTTACCAAACACAGGGGACTTGCATCAAAGCTTATTTCCAGTCTACTCAGTCATTGCCAAGTTGGCGTAGGGCCACGGTGGGGGCAAGAGGGGGCAGAGTGCCCCCTCTGAAAACATTTTTGAGCGGGGAGGAAATCGGGAAATAAAACACGGAAATTCATGTAACCTCAAAGCCCTTTTCGGATTCTTTTGCACTGAGAACCAGGGAAATTTTTTGCTTTGGATAGGGGACATTTTGTTGCACCTACGGGAAGTTGGCCCCCTCAGGAACCACAGGGCTGGTACACGCCTGTCAATGGCTAACTGATGTAGTGTTTCCACTACAAATGTTATTTACCCAGCATTTCACTCAAAGTCCCACTGAAGAGGAGTAACCGGTTAACAGATGTGTGTAGTCTCATTCCCATTATGGGGGGTGGCCCCACAATGGGCATGAATACTGCGAATACTCACCCAAAACAAGTCTGGAGGATTTCATATGAAACTCACATGATTGGTTGCAATTGAAAATTTACTGCAAGAGCGGTTAGAACTAATAAAAACTAGATGTCTGATGAGATATTTGTAGTGAAAAAACATTGCCAAGAGTACTTTTTTCTTGAAGTGATAAATGAAATGCACATTGTAACGGCAACCAATCTGAGCAACTCCTATAAAAGATGGGTCTCTAGGCACACTCCAAAAACCCCTCAGTCTGGGGCAGGGATTGACAGTTAGCGCCTGTCGTCTTTTTCTCCGTTACCCCTCAAAATGGCTATGGCAAAATACGAAAGTTCGTGCATACCACGAAATTTTATTTTCCCTCATGTATTTATTCAACCTCACGGTATATTAGAGTTACGTGTTCACCGTTTTAACATTGATAGTAAGAACTTCACTGCAAGGACGGCCTATTATGTGCCCTCGATTGCACCAAGAGAATCCCTTTTAAGGGGTCATACACTGGATGTCTCAACAATGTTAATTATTGTATTTTAAATGCACCTATTTTAGTATTTCAAGCTCAAATGGTTTATGTTAGTATAAAAAAAATTTAAGCTCCTTCAATGTTCTTTAAATTTATTTAATATATTTTTATGAATCCAATGTTATATTTTTGCTACAGCCCTTGCAGTGTACACATTCAGGTCCCTTCAATTGAAACCCTGGAAAGTGTAGTTCCTACCATTTGTTTTATAAAAAATAATTAATTCACCGTATATCCTATGTTATAGCAATTCAGAAATTTACAGCTTTCATATAACACCAATTTTACCTTTTAAGTCCAAATAGTCTCCAAGATTATCGCCTATGTATGTTACCACCGAGGTTGTGACCCCGAGTTTTCCCTCTGACTTTTAGTGCTTATAAAATAACTTTAATACCGTATATCCTATGTTATAAACAATCAGAAATTCAAAGCTTCTATAAACCCAATTTGTACCTTTAAGTCAATAGTCTCCAAGACATCGCCTATGAATTGTTATCCCCGAGTTTTTACCTGGACTTTTTAGTGCTGGTGTCACCCCTTAAAATCTAACCCAAGTTCATTATTAGGACCCACTGTAAACCAAGGTCCAGGGACCACTGTTAGTCCACAAGTGTCATCTCCTATTTTAATCCTCATGTCTTGGGAGGAGACTGAGTCCTCTGAATTACTCAGATTAATCATTGCTTGGTCCATTTCTACCAATTATTATCCGAGTTTGCTATATTCCCCGGAAATAAACATGATGCCAGTAGAATTTGAAACATGTATATAGCTAGTAAACATCTTGATATACATGGGGGGGGGGTCAGTAAGCCTCGACTTTACTTCAAAAACAACAGTACGGTTCACTCCAAAGCAGAGCAAGGTCTTGTGTGCAGTTTAACCAAGTGTTACAGGGGTGTTAAAGAGCAATCTTTGCTTGAAAGCATGCATCATGGCTACGAAGTGACTGAGAACTGTTATTTGAGATCATCTGGAGGTTCACCAAACTCATCCACTTATGGTCAGGAACCTTAAGACATTAGTAAAAGTGTGAGAAACTATGCATTCCATTTTTACGTCATTGATTTTTATCTACACTGAGTCCATTCAAGAAGTAGGAGTATATCGTGACTTTTGCTTTTTGGTATGATGCACCTGTAACTCTTTGAGCTTATGAATTACAGTTTAGACAAAGCGAAATGTGCACCTTTATCACTGCACAACAGCTTTGATATTACTCCATACTGCTGGCCAGGCAATGTATGTAAGTTTGCAAAAGCACCTAATTTGCTAGTCCTTTCTGAAGTATTCTTACTCACCACTGGTCAAATAAATCAAAATCTTATGGTTATACACTCACTTTTTTCCATCAGAAATGTTGAGCACATCATCACCAAATGTACGTCCCTCAACAAATCAGTGAAATATTCCCATTTTAATAATTATTCCTCAAACAGCATTACTTTGGGGTGAAACTACTTTGAAATCACAAACATCAGAAATGACAATAAGTGACAAGGGATTCCATACACGACAGAGGAAAAACTGATTCACAAGGTTCAACCCAGGATATGAGACTGGTTCCGTGAACAGGATTACATGCTTGATGAAATGTTACATATTTGTTACAAAGGTTAATATACAATCATACATGCATACTGGTGCTGTACATTTGATCATGCACAATTAAAAATAATAACATTGCGTTCTGATAGTTTTTTAAAATATCATTATACGGCATGTGTACTGGTAAACAAACCATTGGCAGTTGTTTAAACCATAAAACTAAATCCTTACTCACTAGTGATCCTGGCCTGAATTCAAAATCCACAGGCTACTGACCTCTAAAATTGGTGAGTTTTGCTATATGAATATATGACAGCAGTCAGAGGTCAAACCCCTTCTACAGTTCATTGGACCCCTCTGTTTGAGTATTATTCAGTTATAAGAACCTTACTTGGGCCACCTATTTTTTTTTTAAATCCAGATACCAAACCTCTGATTGTCTCAAAAATTCAGTTTAATACTGTACTCAAACAAAATTAATAAGGAGGCATACCTAGAAGAGTAGCAGAGGGGGCAGAGTACTCACAAAACATATTGAAGGAAATTTAGGAAAAAGACATCTTGTTTATTCTTGTCTAATTGCCCTGTGACAGGGACAATCGTAGAAGTGATTGCGACATTATTTCGTACCAAACCAGGACGTGCCCCTCTTAGCAATAACCGGACTGGCTACTGTCTAACCTTTAGCATGGCAAAGGACTCACTAAAACTCACTGAGCCAAGGCTTGAAAATGCATTAGCCAAAAAGAGGCAATGTGTCATCGTACGAACACACAACATGGGGCCGAAATCGCTGGACGGCCAGAACACCCTTGCTTGGTTTGCATCCAGGGCCATTGGCACAGGGAGCTGGGGCCCATGTTCGAATCCCACCAAGTGTTCAAGCTATGAGCTCATCCCTTTACCCCTTACATTCCTCCCGCTAGAAATGAGTTACAGTGTTAGGGTAGTCAATTCAAACCACTGTTGCCTATATTTTCACTTTAATATCTGTACATTGTTGTTATTTATTTGGTGCTTTTCAGTAGTAAGATAATTTTTTTTACATACCATGAAAAAAAATGCACTATCATTTAATGGACAAATGACCGGGACTGCAAATCTCATGGACAAATCAATCTCAGGAAATACTCTTACAACATATGCGGATCATTCAAGTTGATCTAATGAGCTTATTGTCATTCTATGGTTCATACTATAAATAGCGATTAATAGGATTTTGTGCAATATTAGCAGTGACACACAGAGGGACTATCCACTCGTGGGCATTTACTGACGGGTCTGTAACAAGGCATTTGTCAGCTAGCAGGAATATGAGGGGTCTAACCAAAGGATTCCCTGTACCAGTATGTTCTAGGTCCCTGATGAGCAACGAGTATTATTCTTATTTGGCTGATCGATTTTACTCTCCGAGCATTGTAGACAACTATATGTCTCAAACTTGCAATTTTGTTTCAAAACGTTATAATTCTGATATTCATGACCAAGGGGGAAAAAATTAACTTTTACATAATGACAATGACCTGGACTAAAATTCCAGGATGAATTTATCTTGTATTTTTTTCTACCCATACCAGATTGGAATACCGTCTTGAGTCCATAAACTTTGTTAACCTGGAAGGACATGTGCAAAGGGAAAAAAGGATGCAGAGGGTCAATGGGACACAGTCTCCCCAACCCACAGCCCCCACCCTGTGAGTCAACCAGTGAGCAAAGCAGACAGAAAAGACACATTGTATATGCCAGTATTTGCGACAGTCCTTCCCACCCTCCAAGTAAAACCTACAACAGCACTTCCCTCAATACGTTTACGTTACATTTTAAATACCTTGATGTTAAATGTATTGGTAGTTTTGATCTCACCTAAACTTAAGAAACGTCAGTAATCAAAGCTTACAATCAATATTAATCCCATATCATCCTTTGTACTCTTAACTACGATGAAATAAACAGTTCACACCATCGCCCAGCTAGCTATGCTGGCAAACTGTGACAACTGGCCTAATAAAATTTCTTTGAAAAAGGAAAGGGGGCGACCCCAAGAGTTAGTCGTGTTTGGGTTGTTCTATGTGGTTGGGAAAGACTTATGTAAGAAAGAAAGGGTAGACACAAATCAGTGAATTTGTGTGAAGTTTATTGCAACCTTGATTAGTACAATGTTGAAAGAAGTATAAAAGATATATATTGAAATACAAGAATATAGTTGAACAGTTAGCAGTTTAGTTGTTGGTGGAACCTAATCAGACGTAACCTGTAGCATTATTAAACTCTGTAACCCAACATTAGGGTCCCTGTCTGACTACCGACCACAGGGCATTTGGCAAACTATACCAGGGCCCTTTTTACTAGCTGCCCAAATCCCAAGGTCTTTTCTTCATATCAAACTATCCAAGACCCCTTCCAAAACTGTCTGGGAGCCCTTCACAGCGGTCACAGAGCGTTCCTTCCCAACTAACACAGATCCCCCTTCTCATCTACAAAGAGTGGCCCTTTCCCAAACGAACCCAGTTACCTCCTTCACAACTACACCAGGCACATTTTCTTACATTACCCCACACCTTTCCTTTTTTATATATGGACAAATCCCAACTACCCATCCCCAATACTCATGGTCCTTTTTGGATACAAATGATCCGTCATGCGCTATATGATATTGGGCAGAATCGCTTGACGGAATATACAATGGCAATACCTCATTTGCATTACCATGGAAACCCCCTTTTTTCTACCGATTTCCTTCTCAAAACCTCCAAGAGTGCATTTCCAACTAACCCCCGGGGTTCTCTATCCAACAATGCCAGGGTTCCAATTATACAAGGGTGTTTGCCAATCACCCCTTCCACACACAACCCATCCAATTCAGGTTCTCATTTCACCCCCCCAAAGTGAAAAATTGAAAAAAATAAACTTGAAAAAAAAAAAATATATTTTATTATTTTTATAAAATTGAGTGTTATATTTTGTTTTTTGATCATTTTCATTATTTTATTATATTTGTTGAAATCTT
>JAMKCH010044037.1:0-41585 GCA_023653785.1 Ophioderma brevispina | reverse complement strand
GTGATGAGGTGAGGATGAGGTGAGGATGAGGATGAGGTGAGGATGAGGATGATGAAGATAAAGGAGGGATGTGAAGATGACGCTGATGAGGCTGGAGAAGGAGGATGATGGTGAGGATGAGGTGAGGATGAGGCTTGAGGATGAGACTAAGGATGCGATGAAGTGCTGAGGTGAGGATGAGATGAGGTGAGGATGAGGTTGAGGATTGAGGATGAGTAAGGATGCAGATGAATGTGATGAGGTGGGATGAGGAACAGAGGTGAGGAGACCGGTGAGGATGAGGAATGCAGATGAAGTTTATGAGGTGTAGGATGAGGGATTGACGGTGAGGAGGATGAGGATGAAAAGGATGAGGATGAAGAAGATGAGGATGAGCTAAGGAGCAGAAGTGACGTGATGAGGTGAGGAGAGGATGAGGTGGGATGAGGTGAGGATGCGGATGAGATAAGGGCAAGTGAAGGATGAGGTGAGGATGAGGATGAGGGGTGAGATGAGGTGAGGATGAGGATGAGATAGGATGAGATGACGTGATGAGGTGAGGATGAGGAGAGCTGGTGAGGATGAGGTGAGGATGAGGATGCAGGATGAGTGATGAGGTGAGATGAGGGGGGATGGGGTGAGATGAGGGGAGGATGGGATGAGATAAGGAGGCAGATGAAGTGATGAGGGAGGATGAGGAAGAGGTGATGAGGGAGGATGAGGATGAGATAAGGATGCAGATGAAGTGATGAGGTGAGGATGACGATAGGCTGAGGAATTAGGGAGATAAGGATGCAGATGAAGTGATGAGGTCAGGATGAGGATGAGGTGAGGATGAGGATGCGGAATGAGGTGAGGATGAGGATGAGATAAGGATGCAGAGTAAGTATTGAGGTGAGGAAGAGGATTGAGGTGGAGGATGATGATTGAGGTGAGGATAAGGATGGAGATAAGGAGCAGATGAACAAGTGTGAGTGTGAGGATGAGGATGAGGTGAGGATGAGGGGGATGAGGATGAGATAAGGATGCAGATGAAGTGATGAGGTGAGATGGGATGAGGTGAGGATGAGGGAGGGATGAGATAGGCTGCAGAGATAAGTTGATGAGGTGAGGATGAGGTGGGATGAGGATGAGATAAGGATGCAGATTAAGTGATGAGGTGAGGATGAGGAAGAGGTTGAGGATGAGGGGAGGATGAGGATGCAGATGAAGTGATGAGGTGAGGATGGGATTGAGTGAGGATTGAGGGTGAGGATGAGGATGAGATAAGGATGCAGATGAAGGATGAGGTGAGGATGAGGAAGAGGTGAGGATGAGGTGAGGATGAGGCTGCAGCTGAAGTGATGGGTTTGGAGGATGAGGATGAGGTTGAGGATGACGGTGAGGATGAGGAGAGATAAGGATGCAGATGAAGTGTGAGGTGAGGCATGAGGATGAGGCGGAGGCATGAGTGAGGATGAGGATGAACATCAGGAGCAGATGAAGTGAGGGTGAGGATGAGATGAGATAAGGATGAGATGAAGTGATTGAGGGTGAGGATGAGGATTAGTGAGGTGATGATGAGGTGAGGAGGAGGATGAGATAAGGATGCAGATGAAGTGATGAGGTGAGGATGAGGAGGAAGAGGTGAGGATGAGGTGAGGATGGCGATGCAGATGAATGATGAGGTGAGGTGAGGAGAGGTTTTTTGAGGATGAGGATAAGGATGCCATGAAGTAGATGAGGTGAGGATGGATGAGGTGAGGCTTATCGGGATGAGATAAGGCTGCAGATGAAGTAGATGAGGTGAGGATGAGGTGCGGAGGAGGATGAGGGAGGATGAGGATTGAGATAAGGATGCAGATGAAGTGATGAGGTGAGGATGAGGATGCGGTGAGGATGAAGGGTGAGGATGAGGGATGTTTTTTTTTTTTGAACGATGGATGCACACGAATGAAGTATGGAGGGTGAGAGAGGCAGAGGTGAGGAGGAGGTGAGGCATGTGTGAGATAAAGGATGCGATGAAGTGATTGAGGTCTGAGGATGAGGATGAGGTGCGGATGAGGATGGATAAGGAAGAGAAGAGGGAAGACAAAAAACGAGGGAAGAGGACAAAAAAAAGACGAGGATATGAGAAGACTAAGAGGAGAGAAGTGGAAGAGGATGAGGAAGCAAGGAGGAAGAGGAGGAGAAGAGATGGTAGCGGTGTTTTCTTGTAAGCCTTGTGTTTGATTGCTATGTGTTTTAAGCAAGAAAATGGTTTCTAATCAATTTCAAACTTCATTGTGATTTAATTTTAAATGTACTATTCTTATCTCTAGTCATACAATGATAATGTTAGATTTGTGTGCTTTTAGGGGGGCATTAGTCGAAGATTCACAAAAAAAAGAAGACATTGCACTTCCAAATCCTTCATTAACATTGGTTTTTCACCTTTATGCCATTCCATGACAATTAAACGGAATGCCTCAAGTGTAAGCAAGGATAAAACCGGGCTTGGTCTGCAATTTGTTGCTACTTCAAATCTGGCATGTCCTGGCAAGAATTCCGGAATCAAACGCCGATTGAAATTCCAATTAGAGGCTCATTTGAAAATAGACGATAACATACCACTTCCATCGCCATCAATTACAGTTTTTTTGTCTAGTACTAAAAACAGCAATGCGGAATTTAATACAATTGTCCATTACACATTGTTGGACTTCCCACTTCTTGAGAGTAATCTTACACAAACGATTTTCGTAGTTGAAAATTATGCCACATCCCTTATGAAGGGAAGCTAGTTTACTGCCTGAATGCATCACGAAAACTATGGCTAGTATTCTGAAAGGGAACTTTAAGACCTTGGTTTAAACCTGGTAGTCCTACATGGATGAACTTTTGTTCCTTTCAACATACTCTGAAATGTCTGTAAAGGGTGGGAAAATTCCTCATTGCTGGCCGTTGTTTCTCACTGCTACATTTACTTTGATTTGAAAGGAATGGTCTTATACCTTTATTATAATTGTGGTGTTTCTTGGACCCAAAAGGTCCTGAAATAGCTTGTAAAGTTTTATAAGTGAAAGGTGGTTCTTCAACAACTCAACACAGATCCAGAGCTTACAAAATTTTAAAGAAATTTTTGTTGTAAGGGTTTTGCATGGAAACAAAATGGTTCTGATTGAACATCTATTACTAATGGTATGCAATTTCTCCAGTTGTGGCATCAAGGCATAAGGGGGGGAGGAGCAATTTTCTCCCCATAATTTTTTTTCTCCCCCCCCCAAAGAAATGATGGATTTGGGCAAAAAATCTGTGATATGGGGCCAAAAACACCATATCATGTGGCCCCAAAAATTAGCAAAGCCCTAGATTTGTCCATAAAATATCCCAATCTGAAAGGATTAAGCTGAGAGTATTTCTTTTGTACAAAAATTGTGAACTTCTGTTTTTGTTAGTGAAGCAGCTCATGTTTCATATTGAATTGTAAGAGGAAAATCAAATCCCTTTTGTTTTCACTTTTAAGCATTCTGTAGCCTATATATTAAGAAACCTAATCTATATGAAATCACTACTACTACATAATATACCTGGATGCCTCAAAATCTCTGTTGCACCTTTAAGAGACATGAGGACATTCCAGAAAGAAGCGTTCCAATTTTTTTAAACATGTTTTTTCCCTTCATAGTTGGAATCGTATCAATGTATTTAAACACCTGACGTGAATAAGCCGAATAACGGTCTTTATGTATAAGAGGATTATTAAGTAAATCAAAGCATGACAATTATGATAGCAGGCAAGGTTCAAAACAAAATGTCGGTTTTCTTTGTACTTGTTTTTTCAAAAAAGCCTTGAACGTTCTCGGTAGTGTCTACAACTGATAGGGTGCAATTTGAGAGAATTTGTATCCTCAAAAAAAATCTCCTCCTGTCATTTTTTTTTTTTTTTTTTGTTTTTCTTTGTCTCTTTAAAGGAAATATGTCATGATTCTGATATTTGGGAAAATTTGGTGGGATTGAAGCTTAAGAACGTAGATTACATATAATCCAAAATAAGTTGAAAATTGGTCACATTTGTTGCGTATTTTGCCCTTTAATTTCCCGCCCAATAGCTTACTCTAAAACGATTCCGACAAATCACCAATCGCAGGCAACTGGTGACGTCAAAGTCATGACCATCCATAATTTCCGTCGTTGTTGACCATCATATCGCAGTGTGCCACTTCAATATATTAAACCAACGAAATGAAACAAAATATGTCATTCTGTAACTTTTTTTTTCTAATTTTAATTAGTACTTTCATTAATCCATCAATATTCAGTGTCAGCAATAACATTCTAGTCAACACGATGTTTTTTGGTCATCACTTTGACTCACGAGTTGGGCGCTTTGATCAATGACTCCGTGCGAAAAATCCGCCCGTTTTTCTCGTATGTCAAAATAGCAAAATTAAAATGCCTCTATTTGTTGATACAAAAAAAAAAATTAAATTTTTACATCAAATTGTATGATTTTGGGGGGGAATTCGTGATGTATGTACATATTTAATGAATGTTAAGTCAAACTGAGCTTGACAACATCTTGACATATTTCCTTTAAAGTTATTACTTTTCAAACTGGTTTAATATTGCAGTGTTGGTACAGAGCTCAAAGCACACAAAAACAAACAAAATTAATTTTGTTTGATTCTTGGAACCTACTGATTCCTGAATTAGTGATGGTCCGATCTACTTTTCTCTATCGGCCGATACCGATATTTGTGTAAAACCGATCTGCCCGATACCGAACCGATACCGATATATTTTTTGAATGATCATGTGTAGGAATTCCATATCATATGTCCCACTATACATGTAAGGAAAGTCCTCTTGTTGTACTTACTATTCAGACAAGATATTCAGAACAAAAGCTATCCCATTATACAAGTTATTCTTGTAATAACCACCATATTCAGTGTCCGCCAAGTTTTAAGACAATAACGTGAAGAGGTTGTCTTAGTGAACTTAATGTTTAATACTGTGTTGAACGCCAAATGTTTTCTAGTACTGTGCTTGAATGCCATGGCGTATACGGTCATCAAATCGATCGGTAGAAGGGGAGATTTTCCGATCACCGATACCGATCCGATCCGACTAATATCGGTACCGATACCGATATACCGATCGGATCGGTACATCCCTACCTAGAATACAAGCCACAAGCGTAGACAAACCTTTTTTTATCTGTAAAAATTGTAATTTCCGTGCATGTGATTTTTTGAGCTTCAGCAATTTAAAAAATTTTAGCTTGCTTCAAATTCCCTATTTTGAGATTTTTACATAGACCTGTACACAAAAAACATTTTTGCACATTTTTAATTTCTCGCAAGCTAAGAGGTGCGCGAAAAGCACAAAAATTAATAGCTGCGTGAAAATTTCCACTTTTTACAGTAGTCAATTTTGGGGACTGGTGCCCACATTCTTTCAAGTAGCAACAGAATAGCAGACCATGCATATTTCCTTCTACATTGTTACAATAAGGCATAAAAAAAATATGTTTGTCTGGCGTAACGGAGAAAAAATTTCAGGGTCGGTCGGTCGGTCAGATTTTTTATTTTTTTTATTTTTTAGATCTTCTCAATGTTTTACTCTAAAATGAATACAAGATGCTACTATTTAAAGCTTTTTTCAAAGACATAGCAAAGACCTTTTATTTTACTTGTTGTAGTTGCTTTGTTGTCTTGTTTTGCTATTTTTTTGTCTTTGTGTTGGTAAAAAAAATAATTTTTTTTAAATGTGGATGAAAATAATGCGTCGGTCGGCAGAATATTTTTTTTTTATTTTGTGCAAATTGCATAAAAACTTTTGAGTCGGTAGGTTTTTTTAGGGTCGGTCGGGTTACGCCAAACAAACAATTTTTTTTTTATGCCTAATGTGCAGGTTGAGTGGCTTGACATTTGTTTCACTGTTATTAATATTTGTACAGCTAAACAATCAGAGCACAATGTTAATTGAAAACACACAGTGCTAAATGAAGCATGACCAAGTCAATACTTATTATATTGTGCAGGATATCGGACCAAAACGGTCTTAATTTGATTTACGAGGCATAGTTTCGAGTCAACATGATGAAGAAATTACTGTATAATTTTCTTTAAAATAAATGCAGCTAATGTCTGTAAAGTACCTGGGGAGGGTTCTCAGGGATTTGTTGGGTACCCATGCTCATTCCAGGGTTCCAAAAGTGACCCCTAACAGGACCAATTTTCAGTGAAAATATACCCCTAACGGGAGCAGTTTTTGCTGAAATTATACTAGTTTTCAGTGAAAATATACCCCTAACGGGACCAATTTGCAGTCAAATTATACCCCTTGCGGGACCTGTTCTCAATATATGAATACCTTTAAAATAGCCAGTATACAAGATAATGACACTTGAACTACTGCAAGAAAAATTATACACTCATATGGTAGGCCAAAGGGGCCACAACATGCAGCTAGCTACGCGCAACTAATGTTTCGTTACGTGCAGCTATTTAACAATCGAATTCGTTTTTGCACTCACTTATATAGACTTAAAGCGCACGTGATTCCGGGGAATGCAACCTCGGCATAAAATATAAACTACATTATTTATACTTACTAGTACAAAGCTGCACGCGATAGATAAGTATTATATCCTTAATTGTTCCCCTATGTGTGAATATATATATTCTGCATGGTTTAGCTACGGACTTTCATTATCTTCTGCAAAAAATTAACATCATGACGGGCTAACTCTCAATCTCCTCAATGATTTAGGCCGTCCTTCTGTGATTTCATGCTCGCTTCTATCCGTGCAGTCACATCTGAAGCTATTATGACATAGCGTACCGTCAGTCACAATTTGACTCCGTAGCTCAATAAAACAGCTAACCCTGCACTCCCATTCACCCTGTCTTAGCAAGCACGCTATGATGCCGCAGCGTCCACTACCACACGGGGTCGGGAGCTGTCGGCCTTGGTTTTCTGGTATATAGTGATCGCTACGAGCGCGTGTATCCGGTCGAGAAGTGGAGCTTGGCGGCCACGCTCTCGCCCATTATTCAGGCTTAGTTTTTGTTAAAAAGCCATAGCGGGCAGGGTGCCGTCCTTCTAGTATTTTTCATAGTATTAAATTATATCAGTAACTTCAAACGATACTTGTAATTAATTGGTATGTGTATATAATGTAATCCTATGTTTTTTTTCACTAAGCTAGGGGTGAATTCGGACATCCTCTGTGGGGCTTGATTAAAACCTTCCAGGCTGAAACTTTTTCATTCCTTTTTCATAGTTTAACCCTCATATATATTTGCTATATGCCTACACTAATAGGCATAGAGCTTTCGTATAGTATTACTAGTATAACTTTAGTTTGTATTTTATTGCACGAGGTTGTTCCCTCCCGACTCTACGTGCAGCTTTCCACTCTATCACGTGATCAGAAAAACATTCCGATTGGATAAAGTAGCTGCTCGTAACGCAAAAAAGAGGTGCGCGTAGCTAGCTGCATGTTGTTGCCCCTTTGGCCTACCATACACTCAGGTTATTTTTGCTGTATGTTTATTTAATTTCTCTTATTTGTATCATTGAATATCACAATCACATCTGATTTGATACCCCTAACGGCTCACTAATGTTAAAAATTTGAATTTGGATACCCCTAGCGGTAGTCCCTTATTTGCACTTGGTCACTCTTTTTGGAGGAATGAACGACCATGGGTAACCCACCAACATCCAAGAACCCTCCCCAGGGTAAAGTACCATGGGCACATGCTAAGTCTGTGACCTAGAAGGGGGGGGCAAATGGCTGCAACAGGAATGTTTTTGTTTGGTCAATTTCTGTGTAATACTGCATTGACCGTCTAGTGTCCAAGAAGACTTCAATTGGGATTTTAATGCCTGCCTCAAAAAGCTTTATTATCTCTCACTGAAGTCTTGACTCTAGACTAGTTCTGTGCTATATTTAAAATTGATGAATAACCCACTCTCCTCCTCTTCTAATCCCGCTCTGCAAGGGGAGATGGCTTATTCTTTACCCAAATTAATTGTCTACTTAACCCTCTCGTCTTACCGGGGGGGTTACCACCCCATTGAACTTTGCTCCGGTGCGCTAACTGCCAAAGCTTTCGTAAAAGCTTATATCATTCTCATCATCCTTTCTGGTCATTTTAGTGCAAAAAATGTGATAGCACCTTCACCGGGGTTAGGGTATGCGTCAAAGTCGAAGGGTAGTAGGGGGTGGTTGCCACCTACAGATATTTTATGGTACATTTTTTAAAATATTATGCACAGTATGGCTATACAAATCTATGTTTATGTAAAACTAGTCAATTGCCATCATTTACAACTGAAAACCACACAAAAAATTGATATTCCTCCGATTTTTAGCGCAAAATTGGTAAGACGAGGGTTAAAAACCTTAACATTATGGTACAGGGCAAATGCAGTCCAATTTTCTCTCAGAAATATTTAAATTAACTTGGAACCTATTTTGCAAAATGGATCTATAGAAAAAAGGTAGCTTGAATTAACCGTTTCTGGCTATTTGAAAATTTTCTTCTATAGACAATTGGTTTATAAAACTTGTGTGGTTCTATAATGAAACCTAACAAGGTTGCTCAGGATCTTAGACAATAAGTTTTAACTCAAAAAGTGTTACAAAATGTTATTTCAAGCTGCCAGAGATATGAATTTGTTCTAGAACCATTCTTATATTTGATTGTTCCACATGGACACAAGGGGGTCTTAATTTGAACTCTTTTGGGCTACTGTGCTGATGTGTGCCCCAATCATTTTAAAAAAAATCATTTTTCTTTAAAACAACAAAATACAATAAAGAAATAATTATTTTAATAGAAACCATTGTCATAACTGATCCCTAACCTAGGTGTGATTAAATAACCCCAGTACATGCTACAATTTACTGTTAATATTACATCTACTAACAATTTGCAAGTATTTCAAAGTTTGGCTAGGTTTGACCCTGTACATGCCACATCATACAACAACAATTATTTTTTGCAACATGAAGACATCCTGGGAAACAATTTGATAATTATATTCAAATAATTCTTATCATTAAGAAAAATCATCACTACACTATAAAAAAACATGTCTTGACAATCATGTCTAGCATTTTGGACATGTCTTCAACAAAAGAAAACATGTATAAGGCCAAGAAAAAAACAAGTTTGTCTCAGAAGACCGCACGCATTATGTTTAAAATTGGTTTTTGACCGCATATTTTTTATTTTAGGTTTTACTTACTTGATATTTTTTTGTAAAAAATTTCAGAAAAAAAATGAAATTTGGCAGAAAATTGAAAAAAGTGGGCCAAAATGCATTTTAAAAAACCAACAAAAAAACGCATTTCGCATTAGCATTTTTCACATTAAATTTTGTTCTGAGACAAACTTGTTTTTTTTTTTTTTTTGGGGGGGGGGGGGGCCTAACAAAGTTGTGTTTTGCCTCAAACCAAGACACATCCTTTGAAACCAGGTCTGGGACATCTTGTTTACTGGGCTTGTTTATGTGCCTATAGGTAGGCCTACATGCTGTCCCATCCTATGGCATAAGTTTGATGTATCCATATTTGAAGACTAGACATGACTCACATGAGAACATATCATAAATTTAGGCATATGTCCATAAGGGTCATGTCTTTATCCTGGACATTATGTCTTCTTTGGTCAAAAGATATGTCTTAAATCTAAGACACACAAGTCAAGACACAATTTTTAAAGTGTACATATACCATGCGTAGCCTATATAATATTGTTAAAATTCTTAGTAGTACTACTGGTTTATCATTTATCTATTCAAGATATGAAAACAATTGGTCCAAGATGTATCCTGCAAAATTTGCAGAATGCATGAGATGCTAATGCATTTTAGCAAGAAAAAAACACAATTGAGGTGTTAAATATAACAGATTTAGAACATGTTCTGAAACATGTTAAAACACACCCAGAATTACTGAACACAGCATTTCTAAGACTCCTGTGGATGTGTTTGGAATGGGTTCTACATCCAAACATATCTGGATCATTGTTTTCAGGCATTTTGGGTGTGTTTTTGATGTGTTCAGAATGTGTTTCAAGTCGGTTTCAGTTTGATCACCTAAAATGGATTCTGTATGCATTTCTTTTTTGGATCTATAATGTTCTGCAAATTCTGCAGTGAAGAAAATGCTGCTTTACAATTTGCCTTGATGTCTGGTGTTAAGATGGACTTCAAGATTTTTGTCACTGATAGTGGACCATTTTGACATGTGATGGAAATATTGTTAATTCTGAAACTAAAGCAAAAGTACTTATCTCAACCCATGAAGAGATCTCTTCAACAACATATGTTCCTTACAAAGATAAAATATGGTTCTTTACATCTGACAACCTTTGGGTGGGGGAAGGGGACGGGGGGACGGTTCTCTTCAGGGGGAAAAATGGTTTCAATGTTAACCCCATTCACGATTTTTAAGAGTGTATGCTTCCTTGTAAACCTTCCCTTTAACATACTGTACACACAAAATTATGATTTTAAAGTTGGAAAAAGGGCATTTTTAATAAAAAGCATATTTTATTGAAACCTAAACCTATCACACACTTACCTACCCACCTGTAAAAATAAAAATTCCTTGGTTATTAACTTGCTTTGCATATTCATGACAATGCTTAGTGCTAACTGGTTATCAAACAAACGAAACACAAATACAATCTTACCGTAACTTTTCCATTTCTGCCGATATTTTGTCTTGCTAATGACACCCCTAGCCATTGGTTGTCTTTTGCGTCTAATACATATGGCCTTTCATTTGGTGCACTCTTTTCATTACCTGCAATGGATAATTGGAAAAAATGTTAATATCATAGCAATATTGACAACTTTCCAACCTGTAAAATTGAATTATTTTATCTTTCCTGGAGAGACCGGCACAAGCAAGTCCTGGGAAATTTTTCACCTTTACATAGAGAAATACATAAGAATTGAAGGGAAATTTTGAAATCTTGTAGGGAAATTTTGCAATCTTAGAGGGAAATTTGGATTGTATTCCCGGGAAATTTCACATTTTTTCAAGTCCTGTACTTGGCCATGGTAATCAGCAGCCCATTGTGTAACTCAGTAAGTAGTATTCTATCAATAGTATGCCAGTTGCATGTTTTCAATATTCTCAGCACAATGAATATTAACAGCCCAAATGATGGCGGTACCCATAGACCCTCAAAGTACCAGGGGGTGGTAGTGCTGCATGGTAAAGTAAGGGGTCCAGTGAAAGATAATTGGATCCCTTAACACCACCTTTAGTCTGCAAAACAAGGGTCCAAACCAGGAGAAAACAAAGGAGTCCAAACGTGATTTAAATTAAGCGGTATAATAAATGTTGGTCTCGAACATGCATAAGTCTATTCCTATAGCTCCAGTCATGATCGAAGTGTATTTCACTCCATTAACCCTAACCCGGGACCGGCGGTGGTCATTTTGCCGGCCGACGGCCCAAATGATACGAACGAAGGGCAATCTATTTTTATTTTTAACGGCCCAGATTGCAACGAGAGCCAAAGTTTACGTTTCATTGCATCTCGGCCATATTTCCCGGCACAGGAATAAGTCGCGTAAAGTCAATACGGCCCAGATGCAACGAAAACATCGCGTCATTCCCCGGAAGCCGTGCCCCAGATGCAACGAAAAAAAAATCGCGTCATCTTTAACCGGAAGACGGCTCAGATGCAACGAAAAACATAACGCCATTTTCGAAAGACGACACAGATGCAACGAGGAAACATCGCGGGCAAAATGCAATAAAAACAGGGTGATAATAAAGACATAAATAAATAAATAATGGATGCGTACTGCACACTGATATGCATGAAATTTGTAGCTTATAGGTCGCCAGTCGTGAAAAAAAAAAGGGGTGGCGCTAGTACGCTACATCATAGTAGTTGGTGGCGCTATTATGCTTACGTCATGCTCCGGTTTTACGTCATGAATGCGTTTATGCAGAATTAAAAAATAGCTTATCGAAAATGGTGGCGCAATCACCATCGAATCGTAAATTGTCGAGGGGCATTTGTACACGTGTCACCCCCTGATGAAAAGCATTGCCCCTTCTGCGCGCAAACCGTCCCAAATGCAGAGAAAAGCATTGCATCATTATCCCAGCGAATGACGGCCCAAATGCAAAAGGAACATCGCGTCATTTTCCGTAAAGAAGGCCCAAATGCAACGAGGAACATCGCGGCATTTCCGTAAAGACGGCCCAAATGCAACAAGGAACATCGGGTATTTCGGGTAAGACGGCCCAGATGCAATGAGGGCCAATTAGAGAGTTTTCCCATTGCCTGCGGACCTAAAAATAGTTGTGACGGGGGCCGAGCTGCAACGGAAAAACATTCGACCGGTACCCGTTTTCTTGGCTCTCATGCCTCTCGGCCGGTTAGGGTTAATGAATGGGCAGTTGGGGAGGGTGCATCTTTAGTTTAATTCACCTTCAACCCCCAAAGGCCGAGTAGAGCCGAGTCCGAGTGTCATGTCTATCTCCAAATATTGACAAAAACAAAATCAAAAACAGGAAACTCAATGGGCACAACAGAGATCAAAGCACGCATTTCTATGGGGACAATTACGATAGCAGGCTTGAGTTCAAAACATAGTGTTTTGTTTTCTTTTGTTCTTGTTTACGTTTTAGTAGGTGTTTACTACTCAATCACGTGACATGAAAAAAATTTGATTCTAAAATCTCTCCTGTCCTCTAAACAATTTTTCCAGGAATATTATCCTTTGACGAAACAAGATTTTGACTTGAAAACAAATCATTTTTTAAATGGATGAAGAAAAATCCAAGTTGTCATTTAAAAAAATTGTGTCCCAACAAATAAAAGGCCTTTGCAACATGTTTGTGGAAAACCAGTTCTTGCTCATAATAAAAATATTGCAAAATGATATGCTTGAATTTTGTAACACTAATTAACATTTCAACTAGGAAATTTTCAAACGAATGGAGCCTGATTAGGGCACCACACACATGCATCCCTTCCTGACAAGTGTGATCACGACCTTTAAGTACCTAGAAAACATTTCAATTTGCACCGGATACAAGTTTAGAAAAGGTTGCCATATCTTTCTAATTTCATTTCTGTGCCCCTGTTTTCTTGAATAATTCTCCAGGCATCACCAATTAGTACAAGGTTCGAAAACACGAGTTTCGTTGGGTCCTATATCAGAGCCCTGAGGGAATAGGTTAACCACCTCTGCACGTGGGGAGTTGAGACGAGATGACAAGGTCCATTTTGTCAATAATTGTCCAAAAATTTAAAAAATTATGAATTGCTTGGTCCATGTTGGTATCTGCATGAAGAATGCATTCAATGAGTCCAAACAAGCCCCTAGTCTTAGGTCCACGATTTTTGAGATCTCGATCCTACAAAATTTTTGAACAAGATCTCAAACTTGTTCTGTTGCTAAGCGGTACCTACTACAGGACCAAGCATAGGCACGCAGTGTAGACGTAAGGGGTCCAGAGTCTCTGCTAATCAAAATTGTCATGTGCATCTTTCATGAGCACAATCCCTAAGGATTTGACTCTTGGAAGGAGAAGTACAATCCCCCTACACTGTCGAGTGTTTCCCCTTCCCAACAGGATCCAGACAAGTCTGATCACCCAGGGCCACTCAAGTTAATGGCCAATTAAGATCACTTAACCTCATTGAGAACTGTACACTTGTTGATTGGCTACAAAGAAGGCTATGAGATTTATTGAAGCCCATCGGAACATCAGCACATGTTGTGTTTTTTAATCATTTTTTTTAAATTAAAATAATTGTTTGTTTTTTTTATTTTTAAATTGATTTTTTTTGGTTAATCAGAAATCTTTTGCAATAGCTTCTCTTAAGTTTAAAGAAAACATGAGCGACCTTTCAGAGAAAGAAGCGCCCAACCCAATTTTTTTTCCAAACCACAATTTGTGCAGATTTGGAAGCTTGTAGATCACATCTGCAGGTGAAAAGCCGAATTGCACCTTTCTTTATGTAATAAGATGATGATTTAGTATGTTCTGTCGTGCACGACCGAAATTCAAAGCACGGTTTTCTATAGAGATGATTATGATAGGGGCAAGTTCAAAACAAACTTTGGGTTGTCTTTTGTATGTTTTCAATTACACCTTCAAACATTTCTCAAAGCAACGAATTTATGAGAAATTAATATCTTAAAAACAAATATTCTTCCTGTCACTTTAAATGTGAATTGGTGGTGATACCAGAAGATGTGAATAGAGTGCTTTCTAACAATGCAAACAAACTTTTACAGGGTTAAGGTTAAATATTTTGCAATACTTTAGCAACAGTAAATGAGCATCTTATCTTAAATCATTTTAAAAGGTTATTTCTTTCATTTACCGGACATCGTCGCTAGGGAAGTAAAGGTGCTTGTACGTTTTGTGTATTGTGTTTTCTACTTGATATGACAGCTGGCACTTGCACATACACCACCATCAAGTACGTGGGAAACAAACTTGCAGTTTTTATGGTTAAGCAATAAGGCAGTTGCAAAGCCCGATTCAAATACAGTGCTAATATTGATGGTAACCTTTAAAACAGTGGGTTTTTGTTTATATCTGGGAATGTAATGGATTTGAGGGCTCAAAATCAGGACTGACAATTAAAAAAATACAGCCTTTATCTGAAAACAAAATCGATAGCTACTTCCTGGTACATCAGGGGGTCCCATTACGATCGGAACCTGCACCTTTAACTTTAGTGGAGCTCAAACACACAAAATTTTGAATCATTTACACTTTTGAAAAAAAAAAATATCAAGTTAAATGGTTTGTAAAAATTGTTATTCGAAAGATTGAATACATAAGTTATTTTAGGATAGGAGCCAATAATAGTCTTTCTAGGTCTCAAAGCAAAACTTAAATGGGTTGGAAAGCTTGGGTTTAATTTTGCATGCAAAATGTGCCAAAAGTGCGAGTAAATACCAAGGGAAAAACAACCCCTTCAAAACATTTTCCTCTCAAAATAAAAAATAGGGACAGCGGTCCCAAAGGTCGTCGATATATTTAATGGTTCTCGAACCATCGAAGATAGAAGACCACACCCATATCATGCGACCACACAAAACACCATCACAAGTGTAGCCCTAGGTTTTTTTGTTTTTTGCAATACCCAGGCCATACCCAATTACCCCCGGGACCATCTCCCCACAACCCCAGGACCACCACCCAATCCACATCACCATAACCCCGGAGACACACCTTCTACCCCAGACCACCCCCCTACCCCCTGACCACACCTCCTTACCCTGTACCAACCCCCAACCAACACACCTACCCCCAACCAACACCCCCCTACCCCCAGACCCCGACCCCATCCCCATTAATCCGGACCCCACACCATACCCTTCTGAACCATACCACGGACCATACCCTTCACACCCACAGGACACACCCCAGTCCATGGGGCAACACCCATAATTCACACAAGCCCACACCCCCATATCCCAACCAACACACCACCCACCCTCAGCAATTGTCAGCCCTATGCAATACCCAGAACTACACCCCATACCTCCAGAACACACGGCTAGGGAATACAATCGCAACACCCCGGACGCAACCCAACACCAAAGAACCACACCCAACACGCAAACACCCACACACAACCACACCCAACACACACAGGACCACACCCAACACCCACAGACCACACCTAACACCCACAGATCTGCACAACCCCAACCCCCCAGACCACACCCAACACCTACACACACACCCAACACCAACAGTACCACACCCAACACCCACAACCCACACAGCCAGGCCACAAACCCCACCGCCAGGACCACAACGCATACCGCCACAGGACCAACAACCCCCATACCACCAGACCACAACCCCATATCCCCAGAACCAACCACAACAACACACACCACATACCAGACCAAACCCCATTACCCAGTGACCAACCATACACCTCTGACACACCCCATACCCCGACCACACCCCATTACCCCTGACCACACCCTATAACCCAGGACCACACCCCCCATCCCCAGACCACAAACCCATAACCCTGGACCACACCCCATACCCCTGACCACACCCCATTACCCATGACACCCACCACCCCCAACCCCTACCCCCTGACCACATCCAATACACCTGAAACCACAACCCGGTTCATAACCCGAACCACATCCTCATACACATGACCCCCCCCCCCACCCCCATACCCGGACCACACCCCATTACCCCTGACAACACCCCATTTACCCCTGACCACACCCCATACCCCTGACCACACCCCATACCCATGACCACACCCCATACCCCTGACCACACCCAATACCCACACAGCACACACCACCAAAGACCACACACACCTGGACCATACCCACGGAAAACACCACAGACCCACACCCCATACCCTGGGCAACACCCATACTTCAAAGACACACCCCATGCCACACCCCAAAAAGAAAATCAGATCGAGCCACCAGTTCAGCACTGTGTCGTACAGATCTCCAGA
This sequence comes from Ophioderma brevispina, assembly GCA_023653785.1. Classification (NCBI taxonomy): domain Eukaryota; kingdom Metazoa; phylum Echinodermata; class Ophiuroidea; order Amphilepidida; family Ophiodermatidae; genus Ophioderma; species Ophioderma brevispina. Next base: position 25,122 of record JAMKCH010044037.1, on the reverse strand, counting down.
TATTTTGTTCACAAGTCTCAATGAAAATCATGAAAATAGGTCAAATATGCTATTAATTATGCAATTAGGTACTTACAAATGCATATATACATGTTGTACATCGAATCAGTTCGAGAAGAATCTGTAGCCCCGCACCCTTCCAACAAGTTTCAGCCCTGTGCAATTACGGATCCCAGTATTTTTTTCACAATTTAAAAGTGTCAATGAAACATGAAATAGGTTTAAAAAATATGCTAATAATTATGCACAATTACCGGCTACTTACACTGCATCTATATACTGCTGTAAACGATATCAGTTCGCGAATCTGTCGCCCAACACCCTCTCACATAGTTTACAGCCCTGTGGTGACCGTACAGCCCCACTCCACTCCCCAGAATTTGGTTCACCACACAACCCCCCACCCCCAAACCGGGTCACATGAACATCATTTTGAAAACTAGGTAAAAGACCCCCATGCTATCGCATTGTGCAACACCCGCACCCGGTACTTAGAAGGCATATATACTGATGTAACAAGATCCACCAGCAGCGCCCCCGAAGAATCTGTAGCCCCAGCACCCTTCCACCCAAGTTTTAAGCCCCTGCCCCCCCCCGTGACATATAGATCTCCAAGATTATTTGTTCACCGAAATGCTCAAGCCGCCGACAGAACGCCCCGCCGCCGACGACGCAGACGCCCCCCACCCAGGATCAGGCCAGACCCCATTAAGGTCTTTTACTATGGACGACCTAAAAATGAATAAAAAATCAGTGGATAAAAGAATGCAAAAGGGAGTTAAAACCCAGGTATTTCCAGTACAGTATTAATGATTTAAATATTGATTCAATTACCAATAGAGATCAACTAGATTAGATTTTTACACTAGTTTGATTTCCGATAATGTTACAATACAATGTAGCTTATGTTAAAAGCACTATTTATAAACTGATTATCAAATGAGTGGTTATTTCGGGCCCAATTTCGCGATAATAATATGTGACGCTTGCGGTCATCAGTTAGAGGTCCTGGATGCAATTTTGCTTTTTTTGCATATTTTGCATGTTTTTTATTAAAGGTGCAGCAAGAGATTTCAAATAAAGGTATCCCTAAAAATGTGAAAATTTGATTTTGGCACTGTGGTAAAGCTTTCTATCAAAGATATGTACCGATCTGAAAGGATAAGCTGAGAACTGTTACCTTTGGTTCAAAAATTGTGAAATTCAATTCCTTTATAGGAGCAAATACAGAAATCAGCACTATGTTTGTATTGAATATTAAAATATACAAATCATCTTTTGTTTTCATTTTATGTTATTTCTGTAACCAAAATAAAAGGGTAGGAATCTATGAGTGTCTAACTATATGAAATCACTACATATCACAGACAATAGGGAAATCTCTGTTGCACCTTTAAGGGGTGCGCGATTGTTTTTTTATTGAAGCCCAATTTGTATTTGTAATGATTTTCCTCACAATGAACCAAAAAAATGCTAAAAAACCGTACAGTACCCTACGCCAATGGCTACCCTAGTAGTTGACCACTAGGTGGAAGGTAGGTAGTGCGAGAATGGCTTAAACCAGCGGAGGGACAGGTGATTGCGCACCACCATGATCAGAAACCCTGACCCCCCCCCCCCAATAAACGACCGTTTGCACAGTGTCTATGGAGAGAAGACCCAAATTTGGCTTAAAATGCCTCAGCACCCTTCTGACCCCCCCCACCAGTTGCAGGGAGGTTACGCACTGTACAATGCATATATATACTGTTGTAAATCTAATCAGTTCGAGAATCTGTAGCCCCGCACCCTTCCACCAAGTTTCAGCCCTGTGTGACATATAGATCTCCAGATATTTTGTTCACAAGAAATGCTCACGCCGACGACGCCGCCGCCGCCGACGCCGACGACGCAGACGCCACACGGATCATGCTGCCATAAGGTCTTTCCTATCGGACGACCTAAAATGAATAAAAAATCATGTTTGATAAAGAATGCAAAAGGGATTTAAACCAGGTTGTCCATGTACAGTTATCATGATTTAAATTATTGATCAATTACCAATAGAGATCAACTACTTAGATTTTTCCACTAGTTTGATTTCAGATAATGTTACAATACAATGTAGCTTATGTTAAAATCCATATTTTATAAACTGATTATCAAATGAGTGGTATTTCGGGCCCAATTTCGCGATAAGTAATAATTGGAAGCTTGTGTCATCAGTTGAGGTCCCTGGATGCCAATTTTGCTTTTTTTCGCATATATTTGCATTTTTTTTATTAAAGGTGCAACAAGAGATTTCAAATAACAGGTATCCCTAAAAAATGTGAAAATTCTGATTTTGGCACTGTGTAAAGCTTTCTATCAAAGATATGTCCCGATCTGAAAGGATTAAGCTGAGAACTGTTACTTTGGTACAAAAATTGTGAAATTTCTAATTTCCTATAGGAGCAAATACGAAATTCAGCCTATGTTTTGTATTGAAATATAAACATATACAAATCATCTTTTGTTTTCATTTTATGTTATTTCTGTAACCAAATAAAGGGTAGGAATCTATTGAGTGTCTAATCTATATGAAATCACTACATATCACAGACAATATGGAAATCTCTTGTTGCACCTTTAAGGGTGCGCGATTGTTTTTTTATGAAGCCCAATTTGTATTTTGTAATGATTTTCCTCACAAATGACCAAAAAATGCTAAACAGTACAGTACCTACGCCAATGGCTACCCTAGTAGTTGACCACTAGGTGGAAGGTAGATATGCAATGGCTTAACCAGCGGAGGGACAGGGTGATGCGCACCCCCTGCTCAGAACCCTTACCCCCCCATAAACTGACCGTTTGCACAGTGTCTATGGAGAAGAACCCAAATTTGGCTAAAATGCCTCAGCACCCTTTCTGCCCCCCCCCCATTTGCAAGGGACTGGTTACGCCACTGTAGATATGGTATGGACAGTACTGGAGTACACACGCAGCTACCAGTAGCTATTTCACGGTTACTACGCCACTTATTTGATAGTGGACAGAATGAGGATGTTATACGCGTGTTCTAAAAAAAATTGGCCATGAGAAAAACTGCACCTGCTGAGAGCCTGTGTAACCATGCGGCCTCATTGTCTTACTGAAAATAATGCTATCACCCGTGTTTATATTACACAACAGATACACGACACTACGACAGAGGCTAAAAACAATAACTTTATATATTCTCTAAATATAACAAAAGAAATTTTACCAAAAGGGACCGATGGAGAGCTAAAACATGATTTTGTAAGCCCCCACAGAATACTCTGGGTCGTAATAAAGACATTATCAGTGATTCACTCGCAAAGTAAAAATATTTGAAATTTGCAGGAATAGCTTAAAATTGAGGGATAAGTCTGTACAATTTTCAAATTAGTTGTTTCAAACTGGAAAATTGACAGGAAAGGAGAAAGTAGCAGTGGGTTTCAAAAGATATGAACCATCATTCAGTTACGTGTTGTAGTAAGTGTCTGTACGGACAGTAATGCTAATATCCTGACTTTATATCCTTATGGGCTGCTTCCTGGACTTATTATTTGTAGGGTTGTAGGATACTTTTGCCACTTGTTTAAGATACAGATAGAAAAAATCAATTTTTTTTGATGACTTTTTTCCACTTTCTGATTTAGCAATCACTGATAGTGGCCTTTAATAGATCGAAAGCAAATGGGAAAATTTTTCACTCATAACATCCAAACCAAACTCATTTGTCCTAGACTTCAAGGGTAAATGAAAATATTAGCTTTCATCAGATACCCAAATATTGACCACGCCCCGGTAAAATCTGGGTTCTGGTGAGGAGTCTATTCGCATCGGGCCATGACCCTTTAAATTACAAATTTTAGTAGAAAATCCACAAAGAAAATTTTTTGGGTTCAGAATTTTTTTTTTTTTTTTTTAAAAAAAAACAAACAAATAATACCCAAAGTGTGATTACCAGCTACTAAGAGTCAATTTTCCCCAAAGTATTGCACTTCCCACCTTAGAGATTCTGTCAAAAGCACATTGCAAAGACAGGTTTTTCAATGATGAATATTTGACTGATTTTAAATTCATGAAGTTATAAGAGGTGCCCTTTAAGTTCTGCTGGAGTGCACATGAATATATTCTTTTCAAATCATGAAAACTTGGCCTGGATCATCAGATGTCTTCAACAAATGGCATATCTCTCAAATTACATGTGTACTGTATTCATAACAACCTAGCTTCCTGCGGATATTTGAAAGGAGCTTTTCTTAATATGTTTTGTGGCAGTTTTATTTTCACAAATGAATGGGAAAAGTGAATTTAAAGGCACTATCAGTTATTTGCTAATCATAAAATAAAACATCATCAAAATCAGATTTTTACATGTCAGTAACAAGACGGGTACCCTAACATACCCTGCAACATGATAAGACCAGAAGCAACCTAATAAGCACAAAATCGGGACATTTTGGTCATTACTCCAACGGACACTTACTACAAATGTAATTGAATGGAGAAGCTATATCTTTGGAGACCCCGCCTGTTTCTTCCTTCTAAAACACGTCTTCACTTGGAAAAGTAACTTATTATAATTCAATTCGACTTTTCCTTCATTTTATCATTTCTTTCCTTCAAATTCAATATTTTGAGACTCTTTCGGGTCCATCACTGATAGTGTCTTTAAAGACCTTCTCATCACATATGCCTCCTCAATGTATTAGTGGAGGAGCTAGGACGCAGGTCAAACACAATCGTTTACCCCTCACTACAGAAAAGGTTTGACAACCTTTGGTAGTTAGTATGACCCTCTATAACAACTCTCGGTAGTAGCACTTTCACACATTGTGGTGTCCCACTTTTTCAATATGTGCCAATTTAAGTTTACACCTGGGCAAACTTTTAAAATGCCCCAATCATGTATGCCATATTGTCCGTCTAGTCATAAGGATTCCAAAAATGTATAGTTTGTACCATCTATGACCAATGGTTTTGGAGTTATAGGGTAAAAATAGCTAAAATGGTAAAAAAGGTCAATTTCTATTTGTACAGGGGTCAAAATCGGAAGTTGCTCCAATTTTGTTGAAAATGATAGAAGTTGTTCATCTAGCTTAATGAGTCAAAATAAGGAATAGTTTGTACCATCTGCAATGCATAGTTACCATGTTATGGGACAAAATAGGTCATAGGTCAACATACCCAATTGGTGTTGACCTTCTTTGACCCTTATCTCCGTAAGTAAGCATTAAACATAATACAAACTATACCTTTTAGGAGTCCTCTTACCTCAGGCAATAACTTGCAAGTATTTAAAATATAATCAGATTAACTTTTAATGGTGACCCCTGTACAAATCGAGATTTACCTTCTTTTACCATTTTAGCCATTTTACCGTATATAACTCCAAAACCAATGGTCGTAGGTGGTACAAACTATACATTTTTGGAATCCTTATGATTAGATGGACAATATGGCATACATTTAAACATGATTGGGGCATTTTAAAAGTTTGACCCCTGTGTAAACTTAAATTGGCCCCTATTGAAAAAGAGATACCACAATTTGAGAGTACTACCTACCTAGCATTGGTGTAGAGGGGCCATACTAACTACCAAAGGTGTCAAACCTTTTCTGTAGTGGGAGGTAAACGAACTCCTTAAATAAGGCTCCTATGATATTCTGCTCCTCCTCTATATTAATGTATTGTAATTTCTGTTTACAGACAGAAAATACAAAATCACACATTTCTTCCTGAGTAGATCAAATTTCCACGTCAGATTACGCACACACATATCTAAAAATCTCAACTTTTTCAAGGTGAATCGGAGGGGGGTGGGACAAGGCTGTGGATCACGAAATGCCCTTTTAATCTATGGGACATTACAGTCTATAGGTGTATTTATCCCAGTTTTGCAGTATGCTTTATCATGTCTATCATCAAAACCAAAACTTTATTTCCTGCACAATTTGGCTTTGGATGTATGTGAATGTCACGCTCTCATATCAAAAGAGAACACAACTGCACTGAGATCAGAACAGAAACCTTTAATAAGCAAAATGTGATACATATGCCATTTTCAAATTCTAAAGGCCACCACCATTAAATGCTTGCTTATTATTGAAAGTGAAATTTTTGAGGAAAAAAATGAAAGCAAATATAAAAATGGATATGGTAAGCCTTGAAAGGCTGCCATTCCAAACAAAACACAGGGTGGCTATGTGACAGAGGAATCCAAATTGTCTTTTGGTGAGAGAGAGCCCAATTTGCCCAAAATAGGGGCTGGTTGGGGTGACAAATTTGCAAAAATTGTGGGTCTTCGGGTGCAATTTTCAAGTTCAAACAAGAGGTTTTCGGTGAAAATTTTCAAAATTTCCCTTAAATTAGGGGTCTTGCGGACTTGTAGTAAAATTGGCAACAAATAGGGGGTCTTTGAATGAGATTTACAAAAAATATGGGGTCCTGAGGGAACAAACGATGCTGAAAAATGGGGGTCTTAACAGCCTACAATGTGTCACTGCCAGAAAAAGATTCCCCCTACCCCCATGATAATGAATGGGGTCATCTCCATGCATACACGTTAGCGACAGAGGGACAAAGGTCACAGAGTGTAGTCCCAACCTCCCTTAAAGTGCACACTTTTAATGATTCCTGATGTCCCAAATGCATTGTTTCTGCATATATTTTTAGCAAGTTACATTTCCTTGGCCTTGAGTATCTGGGGACAACACAGCATTCATGCCATTATTTTGTTAATGATAGTCATCATATCACAAAACACATTAGGCAGGAGTTGAAGTGCCTCCTCATATTAAAGAGACACTGACACATTTGCAAAATAGTGCGCCCCTCAAGATTTTTCAAAATTGACATTTTTGCATGGTTGTAAAGCTTTTATATACATTAGCCCTCACCTGAAATTAATAAGACCAAATCAGCGTCCTCATGGGTAAACGGAACTATTTTATAATTAATGTCACCGGCGACATTAATTCAGCAGACGACGGAAATGGCATTTAACACACGAAAACACACCGTATGCATGTTTCCCACAGCATGTACCCTGTTTGACCGGTCTGTGACCTTTGTGGTTTTAAGATCAATGAGTACGAGTCTATGATATTCATGTAATATGTGCTAAAAATACCACCATACTGATTACTTATATGAAGCCACCTCCACTAAGAATTTGGAAAAGCAGATTTATGAAAGTGTGATGCAATGGGACAAATTTGTAAATACCATGGACCCCTGAGTCCGTCTTATACAAAGTTTCTATTTCTTGGCAGACTGTATGGCCACAATAATTAGGCCTACTGGCTGTTAACACAAACATTATATGAATTGAATCATCAATCAATGAAATAAATAATTTCTCCAAATTTCTCGTAGCATTGTATTGTAAAACTCGACAATGGATTTCATAGAAAAAATAAGTGAAAGCTAACCAGTGCAAAAAAGACTACATAATTATGACCTCCATTTCTCAAACAAACATCTTTTAAAAAGCAATCCGTCCTTGGAAATTGGGAGCAGAATAAACTCACCAGATGTGATGTGATCAAGCAAAAAGAGTCTGAAGTTGGTTAGATTCAATTTTTTATTTCTCCCATGTAACTGCCCTATGCACCATTTTTAAAAAGCTACATTTGTGAAAACCCAACATGAAATTTACCACAATTACATTCCAAAGATATAATCACCGTTGAACGTGCAAAATCATAGCAAACAAAAAGACATTTTCTCCTTTGTTTGGCTATATCTCAAATCAAGATTTGCGACTTCCGACTCATTTGCTTTGATTACATCACATATAATTGCATGCACACGATTAATAAAAGGATGATTGTACGTCACCGATACGTGATTTCTGACCTACTTGTTGATATCCACAATGTGCAAAGTGGTCATTCCAGCTAATTTTCTTTTTGAAGTTTCACTATTTGCCAGGAAAGCCTTGGCAGCAATATGAAAGCAGCATGTAACACAATAGTTGAATTTCTATACCCCAAACCATTGACCTTACAAGAAGTGAATGCATTGTTATGTAACACCCTCATTTATTGGTAGATATTTCATATAGAAGTCCCATGGATGCAAATGAGGTACAATGATTCCATCATGCACTGTATAATGGTGTACAGTAGCGCTTGACGGAATGAATGGCAATACCTCATTTGCATCAGCGGGACTTCTACAAGAAACGTCTGCCCATTTATTCCAATGCCAAAATCTATCTGGAAATGGCAAACCCTGCAAATGGTGAATACTGAGCCAACTGATATTTTTTCTTTCTTTACCCATAAATGTGATAGTCATGGTTTAGTTTCCATCATAATTGGTTTGTTTTAAAGGCTGACTCAGAGATTTCAAAATATAATTTTTTGGTGTAGTAATTAAAAATAGTCATCTAGAAATAAAGATAGTTACACAAAATGCTTAATTCCGAAGTTAGTGATGAATCAGATTTTTCGTTTTCATGCAGTAAACATTTATGTACAGTATAACAGTGCCATAGGATACCGTGCATAACAAAATTTCCGGATCCGGAATTTTATAACAAAGTTGTGATTTTCTATTAATAACAGACTTCGATTTGAGCTTAGTTATTTCACACAGTGAGTAGTATATGGACAAGCATTATGTTTATGCAAAAACATGATTTGTTTGAAAAATGAGTGCGCCCTCATCGGGAAATCTCTGAGTCAGCCTTTAATATTGTACAACACATCAAGTAATTTAGCTGCATTTATTTCAGGTTTTGGATAAGGAGACTGTGTTAGACACATTTTCTGCTTAACCACACAATGAAGGCTGGACTTATTTTCTAAAAAGGCAATCATCGTAGCAATCTGCTGTACTCCCATCTTATATGCTAAAAATAACATAACTTTCATCCCCCCTGTCATCAACTTATAATGACATATTTTCACTTTTTATTAATATCACCAACTTCATGTGTGGACTTATCCATTGACATTCCAAATCATCATGAAACAATGAAAGAATGGCATTAATCTTCACAGACGAGTACAAGAGCAGTGGCATTGCCAGTTTTTTTTTTAGGGGGGGGGAAGGGAGGGCACATATATTTTCAGGGGGGCAAGCATATATTAAAATTGGTTAGTATAGTATATGGCCTATGTAAATCACTAATTTTTCAGGGGGGCAAGAGGGGGGGGCAGCTGCCCCCTGCCCCCTGGCTACGCCACTGTACAAGAGTGGTGCACAGAGGACTCAAGTTGCGCACTGTTCATCACGTTTGGAACCCTGAGTACACGCAAGGGCACCAGGTGCAATCTCCCAAGCAAAAAACGTGCCAAAACTACCATTAGGAGTGGGCTATAAATGGGCGATTTTTTGTTTTATTTTTGCAACAGTTTTTTCTTATTCCATTTACTCTATCTCAACGTAAAATGACAAAATTTTTCGCCTGGGGTCTAAGAAAAAAGTGCGCCGGGCCAAAATCCAAAATGGCCGCCGTTTTCCCTGAAAAATCACATTTTCGGCCATAACTTTGTCATTTGTGGGTCTCTTTGTGTGGTTTTGGTGTCTAACCCTATGTTTGGGGGTCAAAGATTCCATTTAAGCAGTTAAAATTACTGTAAATTATGCAGTTATTGAATTAAGGCACATTTTTGCCATATATAATAGGGGTGAGCTGTATTCAACGATTACCTAGAGATGCAGTTAAATTCTCCCAAGAAAAAGGCATTACTTAAAAAAATTATCTTATTTCAAGGAATGTTAATGATTTGTGAAGAGATATTTAGAACCACGTATGATTTGATAGAAATGCCTAATTTTGCATATTTTCACATTTTCCAAGAATTGTAAACAGGCTGGCTACCCAAAAGACTGACCTACACGCACGTGCTACAACTTGAACTAGAATAACCCTTTTCAATGAAAATGTTGGTACTTCCTTAGGGTACTTCTCTGGTGCTGCATGAGATATCTATTGATTTTAACACCTTTGTAGTGGTCTATTTCTGTAATTAAATATAATGTGACTTTTGTTAAAAGTCTGGAGAAAAGTGATTGTAGAAACTGTCATTTTCCCACTGTTACATAATGATAAATTTGATAAACCTGGACACAGTGATTGCTTGCTTGGTCAAAACCCTGTGGATGAGGACACACTTGAGGAAATTATAATTTTAAAAAAAAATCGGAAGCTTAAGATTTTCTGGGACCCATGGTCCCGCGGTCCCATGGATTTTGTAGACCTGCACAGAACGATACACATACAATACCAAAGTAATCCATAATGACACAAAAAATATACCAAACCTGTTCCATCACTGCACTAAAAGGCTAGACAACATTTCAAGGTTTACAAGACAAGCACAGTAAATACTGGCCCCACATAACCGTGAAATGACCTTTGACCTTCACATCTGTATCCACATAGGTATAGATCACTAACTTGACTGCCATAATGAAAAAAAAAACTTGGATGGGTTACTTTCTTTTATGGCATCTGAAAAAAAATACTTTAAAATACTTCTTAAAAATAAAACCTATAAAACCAGAAAAACTACAACAGACTCACAAATGCCAATAGGCTTATTGAACTACAGCAAACAGCTCTTTTCAGAGCCACCTGATTTTCCAAACTTCATAGTTTATAAGCCTGCTTAAACATTCAACACTAGTGATATAATTCACTACCTTTTCTAATCATCCTCTATTTTGCACTATACACTCAAAAGAGACTTCTACAAAAAACACAGACCTCTGTCAGCCGTTTTTTCACCTCATAACCCTCACCTATTCCTATACTCTATAAAATCATATGTGGTTCTAATGATTTCTTCATACATCATTAAGGAATGCCTTTTTCTTGGGAGAATTTAACTCCATCTCTAGGTAATCGTTGAATACAGCTCACACCATATCCAGAGAGTCGCCCATCAACGTGATGCAGATGTTTGCAGGGACCTCTACAAGATCAACAAATTATCCGAAAAAGAGATGATTGAGAACCTTATTGTGCTTGTTAGGGATGATTGTCAAGCAGAGGAAGCAGTTGTATTTCCATGTGAGAAGGAAATACTGGAAACATTGAAGGGTGCCCAAGAAGCAGAGACTGGAATCTCACTCTCAAGAACCTATGTTCCAACCTAACCAACCACTTGCTGTTTATTTGGGAAGAGTTAGGCACCAAAAGATGGTACATTGAGTTATACTTGAATGACAATGGGGATGGAACTTTCCGAGTGGACCATCTGATGCGTGCTGGTTCCGGAGATGGAATCTGGCAGTGACCACATGGAACTGATGACATTCAGAACACTACAGAGCAACAGATCGTGCCAGTGGCCGTCTCAGGGACCTGGAACTTCTCTAGTAGAAAGTCGCATTTTGTCTTAAGCAATGCAAAAAAAATTGAGGACATCTTTCGTGAAATTTGCTAATTAAGGTAAAATGATCAGAAATTGTTGTCAAAACACCGTGCTCACTCTACACCCCTTGGCTTTTAGCTATTTTTAGATGCATTAACAGATTGCTTGACCCCAAAAACATGAGGTTAGAGACCACAAACAAGTAAAAACACCACAAAATGACAAAGTTATAGCTGAAAATGTGATTTTGGGGGGAAAACAGTGGCCATTTTGAATTTGACCCGGCGCACTTTTTCTTAGACCCCAGGCGAAAAATGTTATCATTTCATGTTGAGATAGAGTAAATGGAATACAAAAAAACTGTTGCAAAAATAAAATGACAAAAAATGATTTTTCACAACCCCTTATAGCCACCCTACTACCATAAGTATATTTGACTTAAATTGCAAAACAAGATTTCTGTTGATTGTACATTTGGAGAAATCATAATACACTATCGTTTTCAGAAAGAGTTTTGTTGTTGAACAAGGGGTTCAAACAGCTACGGTGGTTATCTAAAGCCACCTGTGTGTAAAAATATGGGGATGCCATGGATGCATCCTTTTTGATTTAGTGATGAACCTTCTGTAACATTTGTGAACCCCTAAGTCTTAGTGGGAATACTAGTGGAACAATAGTGGAATTACTTTTTGAAGTGTGGTGTACACTTGGCAAATACTGTATTTTTATCGAAACAATAAAAAGTCTGTTGCACTAGCATAAAAATCAATTCCAGCATCCCAAAAGACTCCACACTTACAGAGTCATTAGTGTGCCTCCATCCTGAGCAGCCAATCTTTACTGCTTTACAAAAACAGTGAGTGACAGAAGTCTTGAGGACATAAGTAGATAAATATGCATAGTGCACATTTAGCCTCAACTTTCCAACTCATCAACTTTCATCAATGTTAAACCAAGAGCTAAAACGCCAAAGATTATTCACATATATTAATGTACTCGATGCTGCCACACTTTTGCATGCAGTTGAATAGGTGGCTCGTCGAGTCCAGAGATATTTTACAATCTTCTTCTTTATCTACTTTCATTATTTCAATCTCTAACTTCAATCTGCTGAGTTCTGAACTCCAGTTACACCACTACAGTTGATCAGAGTTCAACTGAGTTCAATGTTTTTCTTTTATTAAAAAAATGTCAAATCATGCATTTTAATGACCATATTTGGAAAGAGAATGAAAAGTGCATATAAATCAATCTTGACAAGCCTAGCCTTAGGTCAGTGTTTTTAAATGCCTTCCCAAATGACCCCTCAGGTCATTGCCTACTAATTTTACATAATATATCTTTCGAATCTGTGTCACAGACTACACACTTTCCGGACCACCGTAAAATATCGTAAATGACACTTAGGCCTAATGGAATTTGGGGTCACACCCATGTCGCTTTTTAAAAGAGGATCGAGAGTTATTTATTGCCCTCCTACAGCCTCTCCTTAAAGCGGACTCAGAGGTTTCCTGATGAGGCGCACTCAATTTCCAACACATCGTGTTTTTTTGCATGTACAAATGCCCTTGTCCAAAACTAATCCATTGTGTGAAAAAACTAAGCTCAAATTGAAGTCCTTCATATAGAAAAGCACAACTTTGTTATACACTTTTTCCGGTTCCGGAATTTTGTTATACATGGTATCCTATATGGCACTGTTCTACTGTTCGTAAATGTTTACTGCATGAATTGGAATTGAAACATTTTAGTTGACTATCTATAGTTTCTAGATGGCTATTTTTAATTTCTACTCAATAAATATCTTTCGAATCTCTGAATCAGCCTTTAAAGGCACTATCAGTGATTTGCTAAATCAGCAAATCGAAAAAATCATCACAAGCTGTTCTCGAACCCATCTCACACCTGCTTTCGCGTAAGCTGTAAGACAAAGAGCAGCACAGAAACCAGATACAACTTGTACAAGTAGAATGTTCTCAAAGAAGTTGTGCAAGCTGATACAGTGGATATCTCCCCTCCCCACCCCCTTCCCCAATCCCTACACCCTACAACAAACAACACCCCACCCCATGCAACATTCCATTCCACCCCACCCCATCCCAACCCCCATCGCCCAACACCCCACACCTCCCCCAACACCCCCAAGCACCCACCCCCTCCCCCACCCCCAAACACCCTCAGTTCTCGTAACACCCCACCGAAGAACCCTCCACACACCCGCCCTCAATACGCCCACCACCACCTCGCTTCACCCACCCCCACGCAACACCCCATCCTGCCACCTCCTTAACACCCCTCAACACCCCATCCTTCCACTACACCCCCTCCCAACCCCCAACCACGCGCTCCCCACCCCCAAACCCCCAGTCCCCCACACACGACCCTCAACAAAATGGTCCCCTCCCCTCCCCCCAACCCCCCGCCCTCTCCTCCCGCACCCCCCCTCCTCCTCCCTACCCCAACACCCGCACAACACCCACCCCGTCCCCTCCCCAGTCAAGTCCCCACAACCCCCTCACACTCCCCCCACCCCTCCCACACGACCGCTCCCCCCCCCCCCCTCACAACCGACCCCCCCCCACCCCCCCGGTACCCCTCCACCCGCAGAAAAAGGACCAAGAGGGTGTAAGCACCTCCCCCACCCCCCCGGCCGCAACCGCTGCCTCAAAAGAGGTAGGGTAGAGAACTTATAGAAGGAATTGGAATAGGAGAAAGGTGTAACGAGTGACCAGCCGAATCGCAGGTGGAACGCCGAAGCAGAACGGGAGGACACAGAACAGCAGGAAAAGAGGTGGAGGAGAGAACAGGAGAACCCCACCACCACGCCCCCTCCCATCACGAGTTACCACCCTCCCGCCGCCCCCTCCCCACCCACACCGTTAAACAGTACTCGGAAGTCCCCTACCCACCCCACCCCCTCCTCCCACCCCCCCCCCCCCGCTCATCACAACTCCCGCCCCGCCCCCCATCCCGCCCCCGCCACACCCTGCCCACCCACGCCCCCCCCTAGAAAGCCCACCCATCGTTTTACAAATTGTTATAAGCGCCCTCCCCCAAACCGCCCCCCCCAGAGCATCCCCAACACAAATCCTCAACCCACACCCCCCCACTCAACACGCCTCCACCCACCCCCTCCCTCACACAGGCCGCCACCAACCCCTCCCAAGCACCCCACAACACCCCATCCCAAACCAACGCGAGTCCAAACACCCCACCCCCATCCCAACAAACGCACCACCAAAACGACCCTCCACAACCCCCCCTCCACACTACCCCCCCACCCTCACCCCACACCCTCCCCCCCCCATCCTTGCAACATACACGCCCCCCTCCACCACCCCCCCCCCTCCCACACTCCATCCCTCGCCCCACACCCCTCAACAGCCACCACCACCCCCTCCAAACCCCACCCCCCTGCCCCAACCACCACCCACATACCCACCGCCCTCTCCTCACCCCAACCGCCCAACACCCAAATCCACTCTCCTCCCCCACCAGACCCACACACCGACCACCCTCAACACCCACACTCCCCAACACATTTGCCTCAACACAAAACCCTAAACCTCCCTACCACCTCCCGCTGCTACCCACCAGAAACCTCCGTCCCCTGACTTCCCCTAAACACCGCCACCTCTCCTCCCCCACACAAAAGACCTCACACACACGAACACCCCCACCCACCCATCCCACAACACACCTAACACCCCCCCCCCGTCCCAACACACCTCCCACCGCACCGCCACCCCCCCAACCGACACCCCACCCCCATCCCAACACCAACCCCCCCCACGCCCCCCCTCCCCAACACCCCACAAGCCCCCCTCCCCACACACCAACACACCCCCAAACCCCCAACACACGAATAACTCCTCCCCAGCACCCAACCGCCTCCCCAACCCAGCCTCAACAACCATCAACACCCCCCCACCACACCCCCAACCCCAACCCCCTTCCCCACCCCTCTATCCTAATTCTTTTTTTTAAAACCCCACCACCCCCCACCACGCAACCCCACGCCCCCTCCCACCAGAACACTCGACCCCTCCCCGACACAACACCCCCAGGCCAAGGCATCTCGCCCACACGTCCGCCCTCCCAGGAAGACCCTCCCCACACCCGCCGCCCCGTGCACCTGCGCAACCTTCCCCCACCCGCACCTCCTCTTCCCCCCCCCCCCCCCCTCCCCACAGGCAACCCCTCCAAACCGGACACCCCATCCTTCGGCCCTCGCCATCCCCCCCCGCTCGCCCTACAACAAAAATCACACCCAACCTCCTCCACCAACACCCCCCTCAACAGCCACCAAATACAACATACCCACCATCCCCCCACCAATCCAACCCCCACCACCCTCTCCCAACACTCAACCTTCACCACACCCACCACCCCAAGCCCCTCCCCAAACACACCTGCAACACCCCCCTCGCCCAACAACCTCCACCACCCCCTGGCTCCTCCCCACGACCTCCACACCTAATCCGCTCCCCCACACCCACCAGTCAGCAACACCTTCCCACGCTGAACGTGCCCCGCCCCAACACCAACCTCGACACTTACACCCCACCCTCCCCCCCATCCCCAACACCCCACCACCCCCTCTCCCTACACACCACCCCCCCCACCGCCACACACCCTCAAGCACCCTCCCCCTCCCAACAATAAACCCCCACTGGAACACCCTCACACAACACCCGGCCTCCCACCCCCTCAACAACCACCCTCCCGCAACGACCCTTGCAACCCCCGCCACCACCTCTCCCCAACGTCCCTCTCATACACCCCCCCCCCCCCGACCCCCCGCTTCTTCCCCGGACGCCACCCCCCCCACCGCTCGCTCCCACGACCCTCCCAACCCCACTCCCCCCAAACCCAACTGCCCCTAATTCACCAACGCCCCCTCCAAGACCCAGATGATCCCCAGCTCCACCAGTCCTTTGGGACCACTGAGAAATTTCCGCAGCACCCCCACAGCCCCAATATCCCTCCCCAACACCCCCCTTCACTACACCCGACCCCCTCTCCCAACACACCTCAACCACCCCACCGCCCTCCGCGTGCAGACACACAAAACCCGCAAACCTCCCAGTCCTCAACATCCCTTCACCACACCACTATCAACAACCCACTCCCCTCCCGGTTCCCCAACACCCCATCAACCACGCGTCCCAACCCCCAATACCCCAACACCCCCCTCCACCCCCCCCGACCACGCCACCCCCCATCCCAACCCCCACCACTTCAAACACAACCAACACAAAACTCAACACCGCACCCCAATCCCTCCCACACCCCAATCCTTTCCAACCCCCACCCCTCAACCAAAACTCAACACAACTACCCCCACCCCACCTCCCTCCCCATCACCAGTTCACGCTGACACCCCCTCAACACCCAACCCCCCCCCACACCAGAAAAAACCCCGCCCCACCCCTTCCCCAACACCCCTCCATACCACCCTCACCCTCATCGCTCAATACCCATACCCCTCCCCCAATACCCATCCCCCCCTCGTCCCAACTACTACCCATCCCCCTCCCCAATTCCCAATGCCCCACTCCCCAATACCCGAACCCCCTCCCCCCATTCCCTCTCCCCCACCGTCCACCCCCACTACCTCCCGCGCAACACCCACACATACCCATCCGCCCCTCCCAACAACCCCTCTCACCTCCACCCCCACTCCCCCTCGCCACACCCCCCTCGCTCCTCCCCCCCTCCCCAACAAAGCCCGCGCTCCATATCCATACCCTCGTAGCCCCACACCCTCTATCCCCTCTCCCCCCCCCCCCCCTCCGCCCTCCGTCCCAACCCCTACGTCCCCCTATAGGGTGTCACACCCAACACCCTACCCCTTCCTGGAGGTTGTCCTCCCCCACCCGAAAAAACCCCCCGCCTTCCGCCCTCCCCCTCCCCCGCCATGCCCCTTCCCAATCCCAACCGACCGATGGCCATTGCGCCCATCCCAATCCCCTGCTCTCCCTCCCTCCACGCTCCCCCCACCGTCCTGCTCCAAATTCCCCCGCCCTCCCCCGGCCCCTCCCACCGCCCCCCACCCCTCCCTCCCTACCCCTCCCAACCCCCACCCCTCCCAACACCCCGCCTTCTCCATGTAACACAAATTTGCATTCCAATGTCTGTTTTCAGCTATACATCACTAACTCTATTCAATAGTCAATTGTTAACACAAAATGCCCTTAATTGGCCCACATGCACTTTGACCTAATTATGAATTCACACAAAAGATGAATCCAGACTAGTTGTTCATGTAGTAAGAAATTTTGTCTACTCCGATTTACCGTTTCAGCGATAAAGCAATTATGCAATACTTTAATTAGCTCGTTTACTAACCTACTGCCGCATATATCACTTACGTTCAAATGGCCAACAAGATGCCCAAACCAGATAGGCTCATCGTTCAGTGAAGGAGTTTGTGTATCCGATGTAATACCTTTTCAAAATTATAGCAAGTACGCAGTTTTTTTTTTTTTGCATATTAATTACTCATTTGGCTACTTATTTGCCCGAATAGACACAAAATCTAATCAGGGTCGAGAAGTCTTTGGCCTGCTTCCTTTCACCAAGTACAATCAATTAATATACGAATACGAACTCCTAAAACTTGTACTCAAGCCTTTTTTTTTCTTAAATTATGCAACACATTATACACTTAATTAGCATATTTTATGCCCAAACTGCCACTTTGACCAATTCTGATTACAGACAAAAGAAAGATGCATGACATAGTATTTCTTTCTGTAGCAAGGAATTTGCCTATCCGATGTACTGTTTCAGAGATACGTAATTCTGCATATTAATAGCTCATTTGCATCCTAAGCCGCATATATCACACAACTTTCAAATTGCTAAAAATATGCGCAGCAAACATGGATAGGCTTTCATGCAGTAAAGGAATTTTTGTGTATCCGATGTACCGTTTAAAAATTTAGCAATTATGCTGATTTTTGCATATTAATTAGGCACTCATTTTGCATACTTAATTTGCCCGCATATTCCCGAAATCTCAATCAAGTTTGAGAACCTCTCCAGCCCCATCTCCCTTCCACCCAGTTACAAACAAATCTTATAACGCCTTAACGAACTCCTGAAAACTTGTCACAGCTGCGGGAACATTTTCGAAATTAATGCATTTATACTTACATGAGCAGATTTTTACGCCCAAATCTAATCAAGTCGAGCCCAACCTGGACCGCTCCTTTCCACCAAGTTACCAAACCACGTGCCCTTACGGAACTCCAGATAAATCGTACACAACATGTGTTAACACTGGACGGCGGCAGACAGACAGCATGACATACGAACAGACAGACCGACAGACAGACGACGGACGGACGGCGGACTGACAGACAGACAAGACAGACAGACAGACAGACAGACAGACAGAAAAGTTATAACTAAGTCTCTGCCAACAAAGTTCAGGCGAGCAAAATCAATTTTTTGGCATGTTTTGTAACAAGTACGGTAAGTCCTAATATACCCTGCAAAAATGATAGGACAAAGCAACCTAATAAGAACAAAAGCTGAAGTTTATATCATTACTGTCCGTACACACACTTACTACAACCATGAATGGATTATTCCTATCTTTGAACATGCCTTTTCTCTCCTTTTCTGTGAATTCGTCATTTGGAAAAAGCAACTATGGAGAATTCTCAGACTTATGCTTCCTTTTAAAGCTATTCCTGCAAAATAGATTTTGACTCTTTCAAAAAATCACTGATAGAGTCCTTAAGTAGAATGATATGTAACATAACTCATTCTTGGATGATCATTTTGTTGATGTACAGTTGGCAGTGGTAATTAAGTTCTCCCTTATTAGTCTCCTTACTTTGACATGGATACTTTATCGCGAGCACTACATGTAAAAGATATCTGGGGTCATGATTATTCAATCAAAATGGCATTTTACAATTAAAAAGAGTGTATTAAACTTACCTTTATATCATCTACTTTGATTGACCTGACTAAAGCTGGGACTTTGGATTATAACTACATTTGTACAGTGCTCCCGGTCTCTCCACTGTTCCCTCTGAAAAATGGAATCACGTCTTGGTGCCCCCAGCTAAAATCCTGCAAAACAAATGAAATAAGTATAGAGAAAATGTGACAACCCACTTGTTTTTAGAATTGGGGATCCCCTAATTTTTAATTTATTTGAAATAACAAATTCTTTCTTTTGTGAGAAATAGAGAATTTGAACATTAGGTATAGTTTACTATAGTAGCAAAATACCAATGTAATTGTGCAAAATCTCAAAATTTGTAAAAAAAATTGGAGGGTGTTCGCTTTAAAAATAGGTGGTATCATTTCTTAGGTGCGTGTTCCGATCGCTATGGGAACCCCTGATTTACTCGAAAGTAGATCATCGATTTGACATCAATGAAAGGGCCGTATTTTTCTCATTGCCGTCTGAAATTGAGCACTCAATCCATTTCATTCCCAGATATAAACAAAAAAACCTACCAATTAATGTTACCATATATTAGCACAGTATTGATTAGGGCTTTGCAATGTGCATTATTGCTTCTACCATCAAAACCGCAAGTTTGTATTCCTCCCTGGTACTATGATGGAGCATATAGGTGCAAGTGCAAGTCCAGGCTTTCATATTAAGTAAGAAGAGAACATGATAGCCAAAATCAGAACAAGCTTCTTTAAGAACAAAAATGGACAAGTTAATTTTTAAAAAATAATGAACCGATTTGGGCTTGAACATCGATCCCGCTCCCACAATCGCATCAGATTTGTTGATTTGACATTTTTTTTTTATCCCATCATCAAACACACTCACCATTACACATCTTGATTTTACAACTGAGGGGGCTCAATAAGTTTGTAGATTCAACCAACCTGGCCTATTAACCCATGGCAACCAGACTATATAATAGGAACATCCCTTTCCAAAGGTGTGGCTTGAGTAGGTTATTATTTTACAGTCTAGGTTTCCAATACACCATGATTCCAGACTATATAAACTACAGATAAAGTGACATTTGCCCACTACATTTATTTTCAAGCTTGTTTCACTTCAAGTAGATTCCCATAAAAAGACTCAACAAAAAAAGTCACTAAAAGGAACATTTTGTCCTAAAATAGCCACCATAGGGCTCTAATAGAACCTTAGACTTAAGGGGCATTTCGTGATCCACAGCCGCTTCCCCGAGTTCCCTCAAAAAGTTATATCATCTGAACCGTTTAACATTATCCAATCCATGTTCCTTTCTTCATGCCAATTCGTTCCATATACATAAGAAATAGCATTTTGTATTTTCGTGTCAAAAATAAACGGACAGAAATTTAGCATAGTGACCCTAATGGAACCATAAGCATTTGCTTAAACAAAGCCTCACAGCGGGATCACTTAAACAGTATGTGAATAAACTTGTTTCGAGGATATATATTGAACAATGAATCAAACAAGGTGGCTGCAAAATTGAAATCACAAAATGACAGCCTTAAATAAATAGACCTAAGATATTCCTTTAGTGTGTGCTCAGAATTTGAAAACAGCTTTAAAACCATTTTTGGATTTTTAAAAATGATGTTCTTCCTCAAACACCTATTGTTCAACAAGAATATTAGAAGGGATTTGGAATTGAAGTTTGTATTTTTACACCATGCAAAATCACTCATTTGGAAGTAACCTTTCATTTAGGATCTCTGTATTTTAAACATATATGAAATACTAGGGTTTTATACAACCAAACCCCGGGGGGGTGGGGTCAAACTGACATTGGAAGAGGTACGTGTCTGTGCGGCCCTTTAGACCAAGGGTCAACCCCCTTTTTTCGGCGTCTTCGTCCAACCGTTCCAGACCGGCACAGTTGAGCTTAAATCATCTTAAATCCCCGTTTCAGAAAAATTTTGACCTCAGAAGCGCAACTTTTTAGCCACATTTTAGCTCCCAAGCCTGCAAATTTCCCCAAAATTTCAGTTACAAGCCCCTACTTTCGGAAGAAAAAATCCATCCCAAGCCCCCAATTTGGAAATCAGGGCCGCACCCCTACCTGAAAAAAGTTGAGGGGGAATTCCCCTGAGTGCCCCCCCACCCCCACGACTGTGGGCGGTCTGCCGATTCCCGCAAATCAATTTTCATGTTTCATTCACCACACTCTCTTGGAGCTTCTCCGCATTTGTGAATTGCCATAGCTTCGACAGCAAGGGTACATACCAACGGCCCATAATGCAGTGGGCACCAGCAACCAGGTATGTCTATGCATATGAGGTATGGCTATGTCCGATGACATAGATGGCATGGCAGATGCATTGGATAGCAGGAGATAGCATAACCAAATAAGTTTGACCGCAATTGCCAATTGCGTAGACTGTTGTGTCACTAATTTGCTGAGTCAACTGTCAGAGGCCTGGTTTTGACATTCATCTTTATGATCTTTAACAAATTTATGTTATTTACATTACCACCATTTGTAATTAAATACAATTATTTTGGTATATTACGTTAATATCAATCATGATCATCATCACATCAGTCAGCATTATTGAGAGTTCTAGCTAAAGGACATCGCCGGATAAGGAATGGAGGACGCCCCTATAGTTTTCATTAGAGCCGATGAACTTGAAACGTTCCGCATTTGAGGGACATGTTCAAAGTTAACTTTGCCGGTTTTCAAAAAATCCCACTTAACATAACAGTCCCTAAAAGAATCGTTTTTGTAGTAACAAATTATAATCAGGCTTCAATGGGTATTGGAAATTTCCAAATTGAAACCCTTTCCTCCCCCCAAGAACCACAATGCCCCCGCTTTGCAAGATGTGGGTTATATTTTTAGAGAACATATATATGAGTTGCATTCTGGGTTCGTTGGGGGGAAAACCATCATTTTTGGCCTTTTGGTTCGTGGGGGGGCCTGAACACTAATGGAATTGCCATAAACAATCAACAACCTATACATACATACCAACCACATAAACTATGTTGATAAGGCATGGCTAATCTACCATAGCCAGTTCATAGCCGGTGATTGGTACATGTTCACAACAGCTGAGCATGCAGTTCGGGTATCATAAAGTCATACTACACTACAAGGTTATGTATTTTGCTTAATACACGGGTGAATGAAAGCTATTGAACTTTTCACATGGGAATGTGATTTTATATGGTCATAGGTGCTAGCTAGCTTGCTCATGATAGAAAATAGCGCGGCAGTCATGGCCAGCTTGTTAATGCGGGCCATTGTGCTGTATTCCAGAGTCTGCTTTGTGTGAAGACAGTTATATAATCCAAATCTCAGTAGCTTAAGCAATGGTGAGTCGGGTATTGTTATAAAAGGGCTTGTGCCTCGTGTAGCCTATTGGTAGCTTATGACGGATAAAAGCATTCTAGACGTCAATTAACCAGCTCTAAACAGGGCAAGCATGCACATCCTCCTGTTTCTTCGTCTTTAAGTAATAAATGTCATTGAAATGGAGGCATGCTGTAAGCTTTGCTTTTTTCCAGAGAGCATGCCCCGAAGTTTCCAGACTTATCTTTCTCATTTTTTCTTGTTACAATAGTATTTGGGGATAAAAAACACCTTGCTTACAGATAAAGTAGTGTAAAAACACCAACTCAAAATTGATGGTGAAATATAACTATTATGATTATAGAGGGCCTCTTCTCTCCTTATCCGGCGATGTCTTTGACGTTCCATAGTTTGAAGATGTTCAAGTCAGCAAAACTGTCAATTTTCCTAGTACAGTGAAATGAAATTCTAGGAACACAGTGTAGAATGGTCCCCTATTCTACACGTGTATGGAAATGACAGTTTTGCCGACATGTGAACTTTATAACTTGACATCATTCTAATAATTCTAGGCATGTTGTACTTATTTTGGTAGAATGGAAATAGGTGGCGTAGCTATCCATGACAACCAAAATCAAGTGTCTGTGGTATAATACCTCTGTTGTAGATATGTTGGTACTCTCCAGGATTTTCTCTATTGTAACATCCCAATGCATGAGTGTCCCATTTTTAATTGCATCATCAATTTAATAAACGACGTCAATTTCAGGAAGATTAATTATTACTGTTGTGTGATTTATTTTTTTTGCACATTAAATGTGTAACATGCGTGGTAATTTACATTTTGTAACAAAAAGGGGTTTAAGAGCCTAACTTTCCAGAAAAATGTACTTTGTCAGGGGGACTTATTAATTTTGACCTGTTTATTTTTTACACGTTATTGCGTACTCTGGACTGATTACCAAGGTCCTTGCCTCATACTACACCATCAGTTTGAAGCACAATAAATATTCCAACCTTATCCTCAGCAAAAAACATCTCAGTTTGTACAGTTGGTTAGCTGCCCCTAATTACCATCACCCTGGTCGAAGAAAGGTGTCCACCCTTAGGGCGAGAATCATTTGGTAAATATCATTTAAAATCCTGTTACCCCATCAGCCGGACAGACATTAAACGACATGAATGACTTTTATTATGAGCTTCCTCTGCTAAAATATCAGAAGTCTGTCAAATACCTCCCTAAACCTGTCAACAAAATTGACCGATAGTTGGTACAAACTCAGATCGCTCTCAGCTACACAAACAACTGTCAATCATATGCCCAGTTTGAATGTTTCGCGGTGAGTGAGTGAGTGAGTGAGTGAGTGAAGTGCTGAGTGAGTGAGTGAGTGACTGAGTGACTGAGTAGTGAGTGAGTGAGTGATGAGTGAGGAGTGAGTGAGTGGTGAGTGAGTTAGTGAGTGATTGAGTGAGGGAGGGAGGGAAGGAGGGAGGGAGGGGGAGGGAGGGGGGAGGGGGAGAGGAGAGGAGTGAGGGGAAGGAGGGAGGGGGAGAGGTTGTTAGGGAGTTGGGAGTTACTTCCCTGGCTCAAAATAGTTGGTCGGCAGTTGCCTCCCACAACTCAATTTTTAAACATCAGGACCAAATGAATAAAATTTGCTTTTATCCTGAATGAAAAAAATTTGTATAACTTTTTATCCTCTAATTATTTAATGGGATTATGCTCTACTCGTGGTTCATTCTTTGAGGACCCACATCCGCGTCCTTAGGAGGGGACGTTAAGCTGTCAGTCCATGTATATAGGATCATGTCCTGTAAATGTAGTTCAGGGGCGTAACAACCTGAGCCTCCCGGGGGGGCAAGACTCAAGAAGTTCCCCCGATTTTTCCGGCCCAATTTTTCCGGCTCGCTATGCTCGTCGAGTCCACCCAGCCTGGGCAACTTTAACCCTCCTTTCTTTTCTCCCTCTTTCTTTTTCCTTCTTCCCTCTTCTTTTTCTTCCCCTTTCCTTCTCTCTTCCCATCTTTTCTTTCTCTTTTTTCTCTTCGTTCAACCTTTTTTCCTTCCTTTTTTTGGCTCCCCTTCCCATTTTCCCTCCCCATTTTTTTGTTTCCGTGTGGCAGCCTTGCCCCCCCGGCCCCCCCACTGGTTAACGCACTGTGTAAGTTACAGTTTGGATAAGAGAAGGTGTAAGTTTGTAAACCCCTGGTTGCCGCAAGCCATGCATCCTGAAGCCGCAGTGGGCATCCTTTGGAAGCTCATTGGTCTGAATTAACATTGAAATATTTATATGCAGTCTAAAACAAATATTATATAACATTAATACATGACACATTACTTTTGTGTAATAGAACCACTGAAACATTGTGTTTAGAATTTATAGCCATAGAAGATGTTAAATACTGCATAAAGAGGACTAGGACAATTCCAGAAAGAAGTACCTCCAATATACCACCCCCGTATTTTTCGAACCCTAGTGATTTTTTCGCCTATTTGTGAAATGCTTTACCAATGTATTAGAACCTCACCACTGTTG
>JAMKCH010044036.1:0-12362 GCA_023653785.1 Ophioderma brevispina | reverse complement strand
AGATTTCACTTGAACAGTACGGAAATCTTTACCTTTACGATGTGTCTTCGAAAATCCATGAATCTACAACACATTGAAAACAATGTTTGTTATGATTGATGCACCTTGTAACTCTACAAAAAGCTCACATACTCCCCTTGCAATCTAACGCTACGTCCCTAAAAAGGGCACTCCAGATAGCCTAGAGCTGGTGTAATCTGTGGTAATCATGGTAATGTGCTGCGTCGAGATATGGTATATTTCAAATACTAGTAATTTTCGATATTGAAAATGAAAATTATTAGTATATGAAATGTAACAAATTTCGATATCGAAATTTGGTATAATTTCTATATTACTAATTTTCGATATCAAAAAGTAGTAGTATTTGGTAACCCTCAAATGTTGGTAGTTTTTCCTGTAAAAACGACCGTGCACGTAGTGTTATTGGATAGGGGCTCTCGATAATCTCGTACCTTTGATGCTTGCTTATGTGTTTCTTGGTCGTTTCTTTTTCACAGTATTATGGCATGTCTGGTAGGAATGCTGGCGTATTTTTGCCGCGGGAATAGTGGCTTCTGAACTGTGCTGTGTTTGCCGGCCATTTGTTTTGTACGTATTGACAATGAATGTAAACTATAACTCAATGCCGATTCCTTTTCGCTTCGTCAAAACTACGCCCGCATTCCCGCCAGACAGACCATGACAACGCACAAGGGAATGAACGTCTATTAAGCCATTTTAACGTGTATTTCAATAGGAGGATTATTTGGTGGTGTGCGCCCTTCTATCCAGCCTTCCAGCCGTGTCGTCTTGTAACAGAATAAATAAATCATGTTTATCATTTTAATCGTCGGTTGCTTTCAATATAATCCACAAACATGGTTAAAAATAATAAAACAGGACTCCAAATAGTTTAGTTGCAAATATTACAAAGTTATTGACCAAAATCTGTATAATGAATTACTCCATAGCGAAGCACTGAATACACGGTACAAAAAAACTACTATATTTTGAGCATTACCAAATTTCGACCCACCTATGCTATGAAGCAAACAAATATAGTGTGTCCCCAAAAAGATGCAACAATTGGTGCGAGCCACCATAAGTTTTGAACAAAAGCACATGACAACCTGATCTTTGTTGTAAGGTACTGAGAGACTGTTAGCTAATGTCTGTGAAAAGATCGTATTGATAGAGTCCATAGTTTGTAAGATATGATCCCGCAATCAAGTAACCCGCAGGACCTATTTTACAAAAATGAGGAGCTGATGACCACAAGGGTGGCACTGAAGAACAGAATGGCGATACAATTTTAATTGCAATCAACATTTAATTGCCCCAAATTCTTGCAACATAACTTCTACTGGA
This sequence comes from Ophioderma brevispina, assembly GCA_023653785.1. Lineage (NCBI taxonomy): Eukaryota > Metazoa > Echinodermata > Ophiuroidea > Amphilepidida > Ophiodermatidae > Ophioderma > Ophioderma brevispina. The sequence continues at coordinate 11,012 of JAMKCH010044036.1, read as the reverse complement.
TCATATAACTGCATTTACATAATCATTATTAAACTAATTATGCTAGAGCAATTAATTTGGTAATAAAATACGTTTCAAGACGATATAAGATAACATTATGACTATGTTCTCGACAAACTCCACGTTACGTAAAATTACAAATGCGTTGGGTTGCAACTTTTTTTTGTTAAATTCTCAACTTTATGAAAGTAAAACATGTTTTCAACACAAAACTCAGTATCAATATCAATATGTTCAATCTGTCAATCAATTTTTAGGTCAGGATAACTCTTGTGTGTTGTCACAAAACGATGATGTTGATTACCTCGAACCTCATTAGCTGTCAGATCATCGCTGCCATTTCGAATACAGCGCGTCTCGAAAAATCAGTTAATGATTGAAGCAACTAAAACAATTTTCTACTCTGTTCAAGAAGTCATCAATGGTCTAAGGACATGCTTGACTGCATTTGCTGATTTTTTCCTTTCCTTTTTGACACAATCAAATCAAAGACTTGGGGTATCATACACAATCTTGTTTTTCGAAAACTTTTGATTGGATGTCAGCCCACCCATCACAGTTGATAAGTTCTCAGTTCATTGGATGATCTGACCCATGGTCTTGAGAGTACCATTAATGTGTACAATGACCAGATAACACACACTATGAGTTACAATATCCTCATCAACCAAGGGCACAGTTCAGTTCAGTGGGTTGTATTTGTAAATGCATTGACATGAACTTGTCTTGTGTATTCTAGGTATCGTATATCATACACAAAACTCAGGGGTGTGTTTTCTAAATACACTTGTGAATGAAAGCTATTGAACTGTGCCATAGGAGTTGATACTTCATTGCCTCAAAGTGACACGCTGTGTTTTAAAATCTGTTTCCTGTAAGTTTGAATTTTGTAATCTCGGTGCAATGGGCTGCGATTAAAATATTTAGGATCTATTTGATTGATAAACTACCCACAATGTTCCACATTGCTGAAATGTGCACTCACCTATGAAATGGATATGGCTGTAAGGCTGGCGTTTCCAAACCCATGGTATTTCAAAATTAAAGGTTGGTGCATTAGTATGGTTGATGCCTGAATATAATGTGGTTATATAATCTCTATAATACGAGAGGGTTTCCTTTGATCTCAAGTATTTACACTACCTATTAAGTACTAACATCCTCGCTAAGCGATGGTTGTCTTTTTTGTTTTTTTTTTAAAAACTATTCTTATCGTTAATTGATTTTCAAACCATAAAACGTCGTTACGGCCAAACAAACATCACCATTGCCAGGACATGGCGATGTCATGAAAAATGTTTAATAGTAAATCTGTTAAAGGAATTATATCGTTTAAAATAATTTTTAGATACAATTACACGTCTGATCCCAGTCATTTTTGACTTTTAAAGACGATTCTGAAGTGCGGATTGATTATGATCGAAGTTGAGAAAGCAAATATGCAATCACTATTTCTGTAATGTGTATGTTTGTTGTTGTTTTGTTTTTTCTTTCCATATGCCCTCTGGTGCCTATGTTGTTATTTGATTTTCTGTTAAACAAACAACCATTCAGCGTGTCAGTTTAAATACCACTATTATGAGAAATCACGGCTGTTTGGAAGTCTCATTTATTATGATAATGAGATGACACACCACCAAAAAAACAATGGAGGCACGCTTGACACTAATTTTTAATATTTTTCCTAGCTCTTTCCTGTTAAATTGATGAAATTTCATTGCGGCGGCAAATATGATTTTCATAAAAAATCGAGTTGACACGTCCCGTTCGATGGGAATATGCACAGGAGAGACTATAACAACCACCATGCCTCGGTAACATTTAGGGCAAATTTCACAAGATTTGCTGAGTTTGTCCGAGGTACATAGCTCTTGCACGTCCCTACCTTAGATCATTTGTCCAAATTGTGTCCCCATTGCTTAAATTGCCTAAAAATAAAAGATACAATTTGCATGGGGTCCAAACAGCGTGAAAGATAAGAGTCTAAGCCAGAAAGGCTTCCATTTCTCAAGGACATGGCATACCTTATCTTAACCCCAGGCAATTGTTTTTCCACTTCCTCAGAAACCCATGGTTTGAAATCAAGAACCTTCAATTTGACCTCCTGAATCCTTGCTTAATTTTATGAACCTAATTTGCATAATATGCAAAAAGGAAACAATAAATGTATTATTTATATTTATTGCGATGAACTCACCCTATGAAATTTTACACCGAATATACCGTATAAGCTTAGTTCAGGTCCTTTTGCAACCGCGGGAAAGTAAGATATTATAGTCTTATATGAATGTCCCCTAATTCCCAGTGCCATATTTACATGCTCAAAATACAAAATGGCGCAAGAGAGATAGGTATCTAATGTTTATACATCAATATGAACGTCCAGTGCACTGGCTAAAATTAAACTCCATATCCTCCAAAACCGCATTAACGATAGCCTTATAATTAAAAAAGCACTATAGTGATTTGCTAAATTATAAAAATTGGACAAAAATAGCCAAAAAATCAATTTGCGTGCCTGTAACAAGAATAGGTATCCCAACATAAACTACTAGTTATAAACAAAAAAACAACTTAACGACAAAGTCATCACTGTCCGTATGGACACTTGCAACAACGTGTAATTGGAGATACATATCTTTGAACAGGTACCGTTTTCTTTTTCTGTCAATTTTTCAGTTTCAAAAAGAAGACTATGAGAATTGTACAGACTTTTTGATTGTTCTCAAATGCTGGCTTAAGAAAGGAGGTGGAAACAAGATCAAGCCCCATTGGATGCCAATGGAAGTTGACCTTTTTTGCCCCCCGACGTCAGCAAACTAACTAGCTTTTAGCAGTTAAAACTATCCTTCTATTAAACTCCGCCACAATTTGCAACCAGTTTTTTATCCAATCGGAGCAACTTTAAACCTTGACCCTGTACAACGGAAATTGACCCTTATTATTGATTTTTTGGCTTGTGTTTATTAGCCTATAACTCTGAAACTTAGGCTGTATATATTATAACTGATACTTTTTGAATCCTGATGGTTAGAACACTACGTGTGGTGCTTTTCCAACATATTGATCAATTTACCAGATTTTGGACCCCTGTACAATCTTTGTCTTGGCCCCTTCTCCTTAAGGGGCGCCATTTGCCAGGTTTTAAGATCGGGCTTTTCTCAAGGGTCCCGCTCAGGCTGTCTACATATTAATCACTCAAACCTTTTTGTGTACTTGAGATGTGGTTTATAAATGTGTGCAGCCCCCGGTTATATTCTCATGCCAAAAAACTCTGATCCAAATTAGTTTATCTCTTAAATTGTTTTTGTAAAAACACGTAATTGATCATGAAAGTTTCATCTGATCAAAGCTGCTTTTGTGCAATATTTTATGGAAGCACTCTCTCTCTCTCTTTCTTCCAAAACCTGTTTAAAATCTTCTTCAAACATGCTGTTTATCCGAAAGTTTTCCTCTGATCCCTTTCATATTGTGGCAGTATTTCATGCAACAATTTGTTTTAAACACAGGTTTTATATTATCTTGTTTTGAAAAGAATGTTAAATTGTTATACGCTTTAACATGCCACTTTTCGGAAGAGTTTCATTGACCATTATAAGCGAGGTATCTACCCAAAACGTGTTTTAACTGTTGTTATGATGTCTTGTGGACATCAAAGGCAAAATTACCTTTTAAACACAAACAAATGAAGCTTTGTCACAATGATATAAATTTTATATAAAACATGTTTAATGTATTTTAATAATCAGATTGGTTTAAGAATTTGGTATGTCCAAAACAATATTACATATACTTATTAGAGTCCACATGTCCAGAATCAAAAGAAGCGTTGCAGTTCAATGGTGATATCCTCACATGCGGAGACGCCAAAATGACAGCATGCAATAATATTCCAAGGTAATAACAAAATCAATGAGAATTTTGTAGGTAATTTTGTCCAGCATTCAAGACGAAGGAGTTTTTCCCTCGACGACACTGTTCTGCAATATACCATCCAGATATTCTACAACCATCAGTCTGCCGTTAATGTCCTCATTTAGGTTATACACCACTACCTTGCTGCCGTAAGGATCAAAAATCCCGGTGTTACTACTTTCTTGCATGCATCTGGAAAAAGTGCTTTAAATGTCTGAAAATGCACTAGTATATTAAGAAAGTGATGAAATTTCATGATTGACATGGTATACTGGTATGTTTGCTGAACTAAGCGGCATTTGTGGACCGTGAATTTGAAGGAATTTACTCCGCGGTCATCAAATTCACGATCGATTTGCAATCACTAGCTTGGCGACTATAGAGAATCTTGTGTTGCCGGTCTGACATCGGCAAGTCTGGTGATTCGTAACTGAAAAAATTTTCTGGTCATCATTATGTTCAACATTTGGTGGTTTAGTGCTTTCAGCTTGTACTTTGGGTGATGGTTTGTTGTATTTCCTCCTCTGTGAGGAGTTTTAAATGTGAAAGAAACATTGCTCAAAGTTGCCATTTTTCCCATAGACTACTGTTATAAGTGGAGTTAGTGGTGTGTACACCTTTAGTACCACAAACTGGAACCCCTTTTTGATTCCAAAAGTGAAGCTCTTTGGCATAAAAGCCGACAGCAGACAGTTCGGCTTTCAAGTCTCCGTGATTTCCAATATATTAATCCTGGCACTATGTAATCTTCCATTAGAATTGGAAGAAAAATTGGAAGAATTTACAAAACATTTCATATCTGCTTCCATTTTCAAGCATGTCTTTTATCAGAATGTGTACAGGAGTGTAAAGAAGTAGTATTACGATTTTGTCACAAATTACGGTTGAATGAATATGTCGAGCTCAGGGTCAGGAGCATTTCATGCACAATTTTTGATACAACCCTTTACTTGGTGTAGCTAGTCGGGAAATTTTCAGGTCAATATAATTTCGACTGTCTGTCCCATTGATTGGAGTCACTTCAATACAAATAAGCACTTGATTGTAATCAACTAAGGATTTTCAGTGGCGTATCCTGGGGGGCAAGGGGGCCTTGCCCCCCGGGTGGCCCAAAGGGGCGCCAGAAAGAAGGGGAAAAAGAAAGTTAAGGGAGAAGAAAATGAAATTAAAGGGGGAAACCAGAAGGAAAGACCATGGGAAGAAACGGTGGGAAGGAACCTCCGTAAATTAGAGATTAAATGGGGGAAATGACCAGAAACTGTCAAATGAACTGGTGAAGGGACAACTTAATAGGGGAAGTGAGATCGGAAGAGCTTCTTTTATTATGGTCGAATCTGTAAGGGAAGCTAAAGCGCCAAAATTGGGTCGAAAATGTGCCCAAAATGAAAAAGGGAACGTATAAAATTAGTCCAGGAAGGGCGCCAAAAAGCTTAATAACAAAACAAATAATAGCGAGAAACGAAGGGTTGTTGAAAATAATTGGGAAGAAAAAGTGACTAATACAAACCAAAAGGTTCTAAGCAAAAATGACGAGAGAAAGACAAGAAAACCGATAAAAAAAGAAAGGGGCGTCCAAAAGGAACGAGAGAAAAGTTTAAGGAATTAAAGGGGCGCTAAAATCGCAAAGTGATTTGGAGCTACGAAATATAAATTGCGTCAAAACGAAAAAAAAACGAAAGGGGTTTTGAAACTAGTTTAAGGAAATTACAACGGACGCAAAGAATGGGAAAGGAAATTGGAGTTTAAAAAAGGGGAATAATAGGGGCGTTAAAAAGAGAAAAACCAAAGTAAAAGGGCTGAAAAATAATGAAGGAGCGCGAATACACCAACTGAAACTGGTAAGAAAATAGGAGGTATGAGAAATAAGGGGCGTCAAAACGAAAAGAGAAGGAAAGGGCTTGAAAATAGTTTAAGAGGTGCAAAAGGGAAATCTAAAAAAGAGGAATAGAGAGAAACAAGGGGTCAAAACGAAAGGGTACGAACCATGTCAAGGGCTCCCATAAATCAAATTATTATTAATAGGGACAAATCAAATTGAGCCTCAACAAAGAGCAATTAACGTGGGGGGTGCTCGAAAACTGTCCATTTGCCGACACAATTTCAAAAATATTCAGGCTCGCTGCGCTCGCGGATAGTTATTTTCCTGTGGGTGGTATGCATATTCATGAAGACGTGGGAATAGGGGCCGTTTTCATTTCCACAGGGGGCGCCCAAAATTTCGTCCTCAGTTTGCCCCCCGGGGTAATGTCATCCTGGATACGCCTCGATTTTGTCCGATTTTTCGCACTCTCCGGGGCAATTGTTTCAGAAATGGGGTGTGTGTGCCCATTTCAATCTGCTTGTTCAACTGACAGTGATTAATTGCCCTCTGTCATAAAAATGTTCGCCCTCTATCAATCATGTGATGATAATTGGTTTATTGTTCATCTGTAACCTCTCTCTATATATATGCTGTATCTCTTGTAAATAAGCACTTTCTCAGTTGAACACGATTGGAATCTACCACTTTGAAATACATTTATTCTCCTATTATATAGTATTCATCATGAAGTTAGTTCGAAAATTGATCATGTTAGTACTGCTCATGCGCTCACAAACGGGTCTGAAAAACCTGGGAGTTGAGGTGAGTTTGTTGGTTTACCGTTCCTACATTGAATTTAGTTCTCTTCATAAGCACCCCACTTGATGAGCTTGTTTGCTTTCATGTTAGTGCTAATGATAGACCTTTGATACCTATGGCCTTATGTAAAAACTAATTACACAGTCTTGCTGAAGTAGAGAATATTTGCTTCACAATGGTTAAAGTTTTGCATAGTTGGTGGCAAAGACAGCATTGTGTAATTATTTTACGAGTGTAATGTCACTCATGACATTACACTCTTGTCATGATGATAGAAAAAGAAATATATGCCTGTAGAACAAATTAATTAATTCCCACATGGCACCTTCAAAATCTACCCAATGAAAGTAGAGGATGTTTTTTAAAGAGTTTTTCTGTTTTGATGTCCCTTACTAATGCATGAACATTTGTGGAAATGTGGAAGATATTTGTTTGTCTTTCTCTTTTTTTAAAATTAGAATAGCCAGTTAATTTAACCTCATGAAATAAATAGGTACGTGCATAATACCATTTGTATCGCAGTATGTGTTCCGTTTCTACAGGCAAGGTCAATGAATTAGAGACGAACTCTGATAAAAGTCCTGTCGAAGAAAATCGTAGATTGATTTGCAATGCCAAGCAAAGAATGACAGCTCCTGATATTATGTTTGTGAAAGTCTGTGTAGCCTCTTAATGTTCTTGATTTGAATTTTCTTTCACATTTCAAGATTTTTTATTATGATTTTAAATTCTAAAATGCAAAATTAAAAAAAAAAAAAAAAAAAAAAAACCATCTTATTTTTTTTAAAGTCTTCAGGTTATGTAATTTGGGGGCGCCTTCTTTCGTTATTTCTAACATTATAGATTTCGGAATGGTTCCGTACAATGATGACAATATTGTTTTTTAATTCTATGCCCTTTCTGGGTTAGATAGGTAAGAAGATTCGTGACAAAATTGTGGGAAATGTACATAATATGATGATAAATCTTAAACAGAGTTAGAACCATATCCAAAGAAAATCTTTTGGAGATGAAAGGTACATAGGAGGGGCAATACCTAACATTGCTATTGTTGCCAATTACTGGTTGTCTGCGATAATAAGGATTCTAAATATGTCGGGCAGTTTGGTCTTGAATTAAGGCGACCAAAAAAGTGGTAAGTAGCTTAAAAGGTCCATTTCATATTACACATCTTCAAAAAAACTAAATGTTGCTATATTTTGGAAAAGAAAACGAAGTAAATGTTCATCTAGATAAGAAAATGGAAAAAGAATAGTTTCACATCTGCGGTGTTTTGTTATCATGTTATTCAGGTGTGGTGTGACAGAATCTAAAAACCTCTTTATTGTTTTCACTTCGTAACGGTCAGATTAAACGGTGTTATTTTGCCTTGAATTTAGAAGTATGTGGACCCGATGACGAGATTGATCATTCTAAAACACGACCCCGGCAGACGCTACTGACCATTTTCAGATTGGTTCAAAAGAAAAGTGGTCGTTAAATCCAGCCACTTGGATTGAAGCGCTCGTCTGGTTTACGGCGATATGACCCACAGATGGTGGCGGATGGACGGTAAGCCATGCATATTTTTTATCAACTTTCATTCTCCCCTTTAGAGAATACATGCGTTTTGCTACATATGTCAGATATTATTTAATTGAATCTATACATAGATACATGAACTGATAAAAATGCCACAGCAGGGAAACACTAAGCGCCAGTGTTTTTCATGAAATGGGAGACTGGGTCCAAATTATATTTTTTTTACTTGTAATAACGTTATTTAGACATTGAATTTTGTGGAATGAGAAAAATGGGGAAAAAGGGTGTGTCCGTGACGACGATGACAAATAGGGGTCTTTGGATGAGAGCCAATCAAAAACAGAGTGCACTCTATTGCCAACTACCCGTCTTCTACACCAAATTAACAACAACTAAATCGGTTTAACAATGGTTTTTTTTGGGGAAATAACATGTCATTTTCCGCTATCGACACATATTGTTTGGTTCTAATTTGAAATCTCCATGTTAATTTAATTTTCTCAAACTAGAAATTGCGTGGCTCTCGGCTTCTTGGTTTTTGAATTAAGTTGTGGTTCTTGTTTGCCGAATCTAAACGGAAACCTTATTTGTAACGTACATTTAAACACAAATTTGACCGATTTTAAAATTTCCCATGTATTAAAGGCACTATCAGTGATTTGGTCCACCAGAAAATTCGAAAAAATCATCAAAATCAGATTTTTATTGTTTGTAACAAGTTTAGGTAAATCAACATACCAACAGTTATAGAACCAAAGGCATCCAATAAGGACGATGTCGCCATTTTGTTTTAAAGGTCCGTCGGACACTGACTACAACACGTAACTGAATGGAGATTCATATCTTTGGAAACTGCTGTTTTCTTCCTTTTCGATCAATTTTCCGCTTGGAAAACAATAACTTCTGTTTTGTTTCCTCACAAAGCCGACGAGTAAAAAGACACAGCTCTATACATAAAAAGAACGATTCAAATGGGTATTATTTACTGGATTGAGTGCTTCTGATCAATTGAATCATGATTGTATTTCACCCTTGCCTATTTTGCCTTTCAACACTATGGCTTTTTGTTTCCTTTTAAATTTTACGAGGTCATGACCTGTTTAGTGTTATAGACACCTATGTGGTAATTATTTTTTATTTATTGATTGTTGTGTATGTAGTGTAGTGTGTGGCTGAAATTTTAGTTGAGTTGACTTTGTGTCTGATCGTATATTTTCAATGAAGAGAAAATGTACTCTAGCGGGATGCTACAAGCAATGTTCGAAACCTTTTAAAAATGAAATATTAAGCCTATCCTTTGGAAAATTTGGTTTCTTTTGGCTCACCCTGTACGTCTATTTTAAAGGTGTATTTCGTGATCCTAGCACCTTCATATTTTGGTTTATGGTTCACTAGATATGTACGAGAAAATGTTATTCCATAATTTCAGTGTGCATGTTGATGTTGTGAGCAATATTGTATTACGGTGCCAATAGGCCACTGTGTGTAATTCCTGTCCGTTTACGGACAGAAAATACAAAGGACGAATTCATTTTAGTGAAGGTTGAATTTTCCATTAAGATATGCACAAATTACTATACTTGGGTCAAGTTCAGATGATGTAAAAAATATCATTTCTGAGGTAAATGGGGGGACGAGGCTGTAGATCACGGGAAATGCCCCTTTAAATAAATGTTTTGCGGCTCAGGTTTTCCAACGTCGCGAAAGATGCTTAACTGAGATTTTTATCGCTGGAATGGGAAGACTACAAAGAAGGCTTCGGACAAGTTGGAGGGGATTTCTGGGGACTTGGAAAATGAAAAACTTGTTCCATCTCCACTAATCAACAAAAACAAAATGTAACGAAACTCCGAATCGACATCGAAGGACTTCGAAGAAGCCAAGCGGTACGCTAAGTATGCTCATTTTCGAGTTGGGGACGAGTCGACCAAACGTACTTGCTTTAGGGGCTTATACCGGTGATGCTGGTAAGAAATAAGAGAGATCGTAGTTAGTTTGCAATGGTGCATGATTTCACATAACAGCCAAAGTAAAATACAGAATTTGTAGTCAACTTTACCACGCTAAATGGGTGGATATGGGCTTGAACATCTTCTTATTAAAGGAAAAAGAGACCTTAAATTGTTTTTTTTTTTATGTAGATTGTGACGGGAACCTGACCTACCCTTGACCTTGCCTTTCACTCCAATGGGGGTTGAGTGGTGGCAACTGCCGTACTAGGTTATGTCATTTGATCGTATGCTGCTGCCCACTAGTCTCAACTCATGATCTTAGGTAAGGGACAATGTCCACGTTTGAAAAAAATAAGTGCCCCTCAAGATTTTTCAAAATCGATATTTTGCATGTTGGAAAGTTTTCATATACATTATTCTCACCTGACAATGAGTAAGACCAAATCCGCGTCCTGACGGGTACACAGAACGATTTTATAATTAATGTCGCGTCAGCAGACGACAGAACTGGCGTTTAACACAAGAAAACGCACGCCGTATGCCGTTTCAACGGCAGGGCATGCACCATGTTTGAACGGTCTGTGACCTTTGTGGTTTATATTCAAGGAGTACGAGTCTATAACATTCATAAGTTATGAAAAACTTAAAAGTTAGGCCTACAAAGGTATCTCAGTTCTTCAAATGGCCTAGACTATAATTGAGAGCAAATTCAAGACATTCATATTTTGTGAAAATGCTGCCAGTGCCGCTTTAATATGCCTGCATCCGCTAGAGACAATTGTCCATCTTTTGGGGTTTGTCTGAGCCGTTACCCCTTTATCCTATATCAAAGGGAACAATGGGTAAATACGAGAGGGTGGTGTTCAAGGGTGTTCAGGTTTGCAATGTAAAAGTACTTTAGGGGGAATTTTGTGAAAATTCTAAAACGTTATTTGTCAAAAAATGCGATTTGTAAAGTTGCTTCATTTGATCCTTAGGACCTTTTATTATGATCACGTTTAGGA